>KK119645.1:255613-285018 GCA_000611955.2 Stegodyphus mimosarum
ACCACATATATATAAAAACTAAGTTTCGCAACAACAAAGTAACGTCTTCTTTTATTATTGCGAATTAAATTATGATTGGTTCATTCTGGAATTATCATTTAAGTTATTAGCTGGTTTTTGCGTACAAATTGTAATTTTAATTGTAAAAA
Organism: Stegodyphus mimosarum; assembly: GCA_000611955.2. Classification (NCBI taxonomy): domain Eukaryota; kingdom Metazoa; phylum Arthropoda; class Arachnida; order Araneae; family Eresidae; genus Stegodyphus; species Stegodyphus mimosarum. The sequence continues at coordinate 255,763 of KK119645.1, forward strand.
TTGTTTTTTTAATTGCTTTAACTGTAATGGGTGTTTTATGTTTTTCTACATCTTTCAATTTTTAATGAAAATATTTGGAATTTTAATGTATTTTTGCCTTATCGCGGAGTGAGAACTGAATTAATTAACAGCGCATGCGCATTAGGTAAGCGGTGCTAAGCCGTCTGTGAAAAACTGTTTCTTTTTTCGTTTGTTTATTTTTTTTTATACATCGTTTTAGTGTGTGGTATGGTAAATAAATATAGTGAACTTTAAAGAGTGCATTTATTCTATTGTGGTTTATGTGCTATTAACGAAGTAGATTTAATTCAAAATTCGTTAACTGTTAATTCAATACGTTTAAATAAAATGAAGGAAAATTGCGTATAATTTAATATTCCGTACAAGGAAGTCATGTGGTGTACACATCAGAATTTTTAATATCATTATTATCGCTATTTTAATATATATTTGTGTCTTGATTAGTGGATGCAATGTAAGGTACTTAAATTTTTGTCCTCTAATAGTTCCCGCCCACCAGCGACCGAGCGGTATAGACGCTGAACACTGGTAGTTCGGTCCGAGGTTCGAATCCCGCGAACGGGCTGGCTGCATGGGCGTTTTCGTGGTTTTCCCTATGTGTAACGTGTATACGAGCCAGTTTACCTTAGAAAGTCCTCCACGAAGGCATCCCTCCCTTTAGGCAGATAGCCCTCGTGTGCTTTGCCATAATTGAATAACCTAACCTAACCTCTAACAGTTTCCAAACTTGCGATTCCTCAAACTTATATACTATCTGTATCTATATCAGAATTAGGCCTTGTTTGCCCATGTATAATAATCATTAGGCCCGATAAATTGTCTGCTGGGGGTGATTAATAAAACATTCAAAGACTTTCCTTGAGAAGGTCAGGACAGTGGTCACCTCTGGTGGTGTTTACTTTGAACCAATTTTAATGTTATAAAAATTAGATGATATATATTATCAAGAAATACCGTAAATATAACAAATATAATGTTTATACGTTAGCGTTTAACGATATATATTATCAAAAAATACCCTAAATATAACAAATATAACGTTTTTTGAAATGTTCAGAAGAGATGAAAATTTTAGTATTTTGTTGCCCAAAAGAGTGAAAATACAAGGGTGACTTCAGTTTCCTGCTTGCGGTGTTTGGCACTTTTGCATAAACAAGTATAGCAAAAAAAATTGAATTTTATAATTTCTATATGTCAGTGATTGAAATATGATTGTGAAGAAAGTCCCATTTAGTCAAAAACCTCTAAAGTTTATCCTAATTTTAATAACAGTTATTTTAAATTTATGCATCTTTCCTGTCTTTTCTGGCTTCAACTTACAATTTCCTGCCACAATATATTTTCAGAAACGCGGTAATGCAAATGAGTTGTAGGGTTCAACTCTTTAAATCTAACTCCGAACCCCACGAACACTTGACAAGCGAATAATCGCTTAAGTGTGTGAACAGAATACGTGAGACTTAAGGAGGGTTTAAAACCCTTTATTACTCAGTATATTTACAATTCAGTTTCGATTCGGAACTTTACATAAAGCCGCCACTCGGGCTTGAACTTAAAACTAATAATTTGAATTAAAATTAACTTAATTAAAGCTCTTAAATAATATAGTCGAAGCTATCAGAATCTAACTAGTTGGCCCCTAAGTGTTACTTAAATCGGCGAAGCCTAGCAAGGGCCTAAGATATGGCCGAGCGTGGCAACAGCTAAGAGAGATGTAGCCAGAAGGTAAGCGCGCGCTAGTCAGGAAATCAGACTCTCTCTCTCTCTCTTGGAGTCGGTTAAGTCACGACTTAAATAGTACTCTCTCATTTGCATTATCTGCGTTTCTGAACTTACATTCTGGCAGGAAATTGTAAGCTGAAATTCGAATAAGATAGGAAAGATACAAAACTTAAAATAACTGTTAGAAAACGTATAATAAACCTTACAGAGTAAAAGTAGTATTTAAGTCGATGTTTCACCATCTTTGTCAGAGAAAGCCTGAGCTCCTTGCCTTTGGGCTACGTCTCTTTAACCTATTGCTAAGTTCGGCCGTACTTTAGGCTCTTGTTTGGCTTCGCCGACTTAATTAAGATTAGGGGTCAACTACTTAGAATCTTGATAGTTCTCTGTATCTTTCTGTATCTGTATCTTTCAGTTAGCTTTAGTTAAGCTTAGTGAAGTTTAATTTCATATTAATTTAAGTTCAAGCCCAAGTGGAGGCTTTGCTGTACGCTCCGAGTTAGGAACTGATTGTATCATATTTATTTTGAGAAATAAAGGGTAGTTAACCCTTCTTAAGTCTTACGTCTCTGTTCACACACTTAAGCGATTATTAGCTTATTAGTGTTTGTGGGGTTTCAAGGACTGAACACGGAATTAAATAAGTGAAAACTCCACAAATCGATGGACAGAAATTTAATAAAATAATTTAATGAGAGTGTAGTTGATGTTGAATTTTCCAGTCATGCATACTTTTGGTTAGAATAAAACTAGAAAAAAAATTCTGGAAGATTAATTTCAAGAAGACAAACATTATTGCTGGGAAACTGGGTCGACAACAACATGACAATGTAAAACTCCTTTAACAACTATGCGCATAACGCGTAATTATTAAAGAAATTAAAAATTAGGCAACTTAGTCCAACGTAAATTAAAAAAAAGATAAAAAAATAGAAAAAGTTTTGAACAACAACATAATTAACCTATATACTTAAAGCTGCTCGTGCTTATTTAATTTAGATTACCTTAATAATTAACATGAAAAGCCATACAAACTATAATACTTATACGTTTTTATATTTAAGTTATTATTTTGCTCATTTTTTTTTACTTTTTTATTTGTATTACTTTCTGTTTAACTATGGTTTGACGTACGGTTTCGTTTTCGTCATAGTTGCATCACTGTTCTTTCTGGATTGTTTATTTACTGTTCTTTTAGATAGAATTGCTACATAGGAAGCAAGGCACAGAATGACCAGTTCGAAATATCTTTGCTTTCGGTTATGTCATTTGATGCTCCCATTTTTTATCATTAAGTTCTCGTTTTCAATGAATGTTTTCCCCTTTCGAAGATACAACTTCTCTTAGAATAGAAAATCTTACAATTACTTGCTGACATTTATATGCACTCTTTTGAGGTAAAATTGCTTGATAAATTATCTTTTCGCCTCTGGATTCGTTATGTAGATGACACTTTCGCACTTTTTGAATACACCATTAAAAACAGTAATTTTTAGAAATATTTCAAACAGATTAAATAATGGAACAAATTATAATCTGAAGGAAATCTAACTTCAGTGGAATTTCGATAAGCCGAAGCTGTAGAAAGCAGAATAAAATTTTAATAACCCAAAATTCGATTTATCGAAAAAAGTTAAGATTAATTTCGAATTCTACATTTCGACTGATCTAAGTTTCAGCAATTAAATTTATTTTATTTTTATTAACTTTGCTTAACCTGTGAAACTAAGGGAAAAAAACTGATTCTCTGCTAGAGACAACGAATTCTAAATTTTTTCGAACCCGAATCCTAATCTCGTCGAAAAGAAGGTGAATTTCGAATCTTTCATGTAACAATAAAAATAAAAAATAAAATAACTTTTGATCAATGATAAAATGTTTGAATTAAAGTAGAATTTAAAATTTGTGTTTACACATTCTTCACGAAAATACGAATGAAATTTAGAAAATAAAACACATAACTAAAACACTTGAATTTTGAGGTTTAATTTTTCAACGTAATTTCGTGAAAATTACTTGGGCTTTGAAATATTTGAGTTTTGTTATTTAACATTTTCAAGGCTTAAAAATACACTTCGTAAAACACTAAGAAATTCATGTTTTATTTAAAATTAATTTTTGTAAGAAATTACAATTAATTTTTATAAGAAATCTATATATCCTAAGGCCGTTCACACAATTTTTAGACGATTTTCATTGTATTTGCATAAATATTTTTCCTAACTTTTTGTGTTTTAAATATTCCATTTAATAAGCCTTATTTTTTACTATCTTTCTACACCGTAATTTGCAAGACAATAAAGCTTTTTTTAGGAGATTTAGTAGAAATATGAGTGAAGAGTATGGCATTAACACACGTTTCTTGTTCTATTTTTTGCAGGAAATTAAAAGTGGATATTGACGTGTCGTGAAATACCTTCTCTTCACACGTGAAGAGAAGGTATTTCATATTTGAAAACTGCATATAAAATATGTTTTTAGTAATACCTGGAGTTGATCTTAACATTCTCTCCATTTTCTTTATTTTTACATGAAAAACCAGCAACAATCATAAATCCCATACAAAAACGTTCTTTAGATTCCTTGAACAATGTTCTAAGTGTTTTTTCTCCTCTTTGATGGTAATAAATGGATCTCTTTTCAGAGCCTCATTTAAATATACCCAAGTTTCATCTATTGTTATAATATTTTTCCATTTTTCCCCGAATAATTGTTTCTCGTAGAGATTTCTGAAGCGTTTTCTGCTTACGGCGATACGTCGTGAAGAAAGAAGATGCATATTACGTTTTTTTCGCCTTTTTAAAGATTGAAATCAGCATTAATCAGTTTGTTCACAGTCGACATTAAGCATTTTAATGATTACGCAACTGTCCTTTGACTTCGAAGATCTTTTTTAACATTAAAGTTTTTACCTTTGCAACATTCGAAACATTCCGGTTTTTTCTTGGATATATGTTTTGAACAATTTTTCTCCTTGAAGCCAAACTCTGACGTTTTTGTCCTTTCTTATTGACAATATTATCTACAGTGTCTCACAAAAGTGATGGGACACTTGTGCTTTACAAAAGGAAACCGTAATAAAATAAATTAAAAAAACATGTAAAACTTTTTTGTGGGTGTGTTTCATACTTAAATTTAGTAACAATTATTACATAACATGCATTTTCTCATAATATTAAAATATTAATTTAATAAAAATACAATTGTTTAGAACGGAGCAAAAAATGGCTCACATAAGTGATGGGACACCATTAGACTATGCAACAAAAATCGTCTAAAAATATTTTTTGGGGTTTAAAAAATAGTTTTGGGGGTTTTTATTTTTACTCAAAAGCAATTGGCAATAATTTATAAAATCGTCTGCATTATTTCTTTCCAGTTTGTTTTGGAATTTTTGTGTTTTTTAGCTCTGTGCAGCCATGAATGCTAAACGAAAAGAAACTTTGCCTGAAATTCGAAAATTAGTTATTAATCTCCAGACTTAAATCCCATAGAGAATTTTTGGCAAGAACTGGAATCAAGAATTCGCAAACACACCATTTCTTCAAAACAACAATTAAAATCGGTGCTTCAAGAAGAATGGGGTAAAATCACTCCAGAAATCACAAAAAAATTATTCGAATCGATTCCAAGAAGATTAAATCATGTTTTAAAAGTAAAAGGAAATCCAATAAAATATTAAAACGTTTGGATAAATATTTGGGGGAAAAGTAAGTGTCCCATCACTTATGTGAGCCATTTTTTGCTCCGTTCTAAACAATTGTATTTTTATTAAATTAATATTTTAATATTATGAGAAAATGTATGTTATGTAATAATTGTTACTAAATTTAAGTATGAAACACACCTACAAAAAAATTTTACATGTTTTTTTAATTTATTTTACCACAGTTTCCTTTTGAAAGCACAAGTGTCCCATCACTTTTGTGAGACACTGTATCTTTGCTTTAGATACCATAAAAATTCATGGCTTTCACAGCATTTTTTAATAACTAAATTACGAATAATTTTCTTCGGAAGGAGCATAAACATTAGCCTTGAATCCATTTCATTCTGAAAAGCGCCATTCTGCATGAAAACAAAATTGTCAAATAGCAGACGATAACATAAACTTTAAAAAATGTAGTTGCAGTTAAAAATATTTTTTCGGAGCAAGCGATTTTATTTATAGCAAAGCAAAGTCGTCTAAAAAATGTCCGAACAGCTTCTGTATTACTTAGTTTACATTAATCACTTAGTCTACTGGGAAATTTCATAGTTTTAGGGGGAATATAGTCAAGCTTTTATTTAGCTATACGGTGCTCAGTTTTAGAGTATTGATTAAAAAAAAAAGGTTTTTTTTTTTCAAGCTTCGGAGTTTTTCAACAGTGTCTGTACTTTTTGCTGTTTAATTAATAAAACGCGTTAATAAGTAACCTAAATCTAAATAAATATACATGCATTTTTTAGTTTTATAAAGTAGGGAGAATAAAATTCTAGCAATGGTGAAATGGGTGCATGGAACACGAACGCACAATTTAAAAACAGCTGACGGAAGAAATTTTTTTTTTAATTTATCAAAAAAATTAATTAAACTCTGAATTCTGTTTACTAAATATTTATTAAAACATCCCTAAACAATAATAATAATAATAATAATAACAATACAAAGAAAAATTTTCTTCATATTCATTTCCGATCTGAAATCTAAGTTTTTTGAATTTTTTTCCTTTCTTATTGACAATATTATCTATCGTTGCTATAGATACTGAAAAATCATGGCTTCCACAGCACTTTTTAATAATTAAATACGAATAACTTTCTTCGGAAAGAGCACAAACATAGCCTTCCATTTTTAGCTGAATTTAAACTGAATTAATTTAACATTTTCATAGCTTCTTCTTTAAGAAATGTGCGAACAGCTATTTCCAAAACACTAAGAAATATCGAATATTTGTTCAAATTAAGAACTCGAAAAAACCATTAAATACCGTTAGAGAGAATTAACTAGTAGAAATATTTCATTCAAGAATTTTTATTTTAGAAAACCAGCATTCAAAATAGGTACAGGTCCAGACTACAGTATTTTTCTATCAAAATGCTACTGAGACTGTTGTTGGTGGTGATGCAAGAACATTTCCTAAAGTCAACCAGTTTCTTAAATTTTGTATTCTATTCCTTTTTATTCCTTTTTTAATGGGCATTAATAAAATTAGTCTTACAATATTAGGAATTAAATCTTTAACATTTTTAGACTAAAATTCGAAATGTTAGAATGAGCAAATATTTGAGCTTTCGAATCTCATCAAATCATTTTCAAGATAGATTTGAAGATTCCATGAATGTCCAATCCCTGTTTTCTATAAACATTTCCTACCTCATACACATTTGCGGCTCGTAATAAGCACTGTGGAACTGCAGCACCCCCTATTTCCACTTATTATTATTTTTGATATTTAATATAATGAGCCCTTTTTTCTTTAATTCTTTCTTTATACTTCTACAATATATAATCCTTAAACTTAATGTCAGTAGCCATCCTCCAGTTTATAAAAAAGGTACGAAAGTTTTTGTATGGAACTGCGCTTCACAAGGCTGTTCTGCGCAAGCGCGCACAGAAAGCAGCACTCGAGCCAGGGAGATAAAACAGCACTGTCGCTCTTGCAGTGCCGAAATTCTGGAAACGTGATTATTTCTTACTCCGCGCGTGTGGTATTTGGCTGTTCTGCGCATGCGCTCTTAGGAAACAGCGTACGAGGCTGAGAGGGAGAGAGCACTGTCGCTTTTGCAGTGCCGAATCTGGAGTGTCGTTGGGAGCTGGTTCTTTTTTTTTACTCCGCGTGTGCTGTGTTTAAAAATCATACACCATATTCTTGGTTAGATTATTTTTCAGCTATTCTATTTTATTTATTTTTTTTTCGGTTCTTTTATTTTACAGAAAACTTTAACCATGTCCTTGCATCCTCAAGTAATAAATTATGTGACTGTAAGTGAACTTCAAGAGCTTTCCTTTTCATGCGCTTGCAATGCTTTCAATATAGAAAAATTTCCTCAGTTGTCATCCAGAGATCCAGGAGAAAATGATTGATCTCTTCGCGCAAATTAAAACAAGAAGAATAGATTTCATTTTTAAATGAATAGGTAAAGATTGAACTGTAACAATTTAAGTTAAAGTAATTAAGAAATGTTTAATTTTTCTTTTGTAAAATTTCATGGAAGTTTCAAAATAAATTTTCTTTTTATACATGTTTGTTTCCCTTTACACAGGTTTAAAACAAAGGTTAAATTTTTTTGGAACAGCACCCCCACTAATTTTAGCTACGAGCCGCCACTGCTCATACATCAATTCTGATATGATAGTTAGAGAAACCTCTTTCATAACAGTCTCCTTATTTTTAATTGATAAAGCTTCAACTTCATTTATAAAGCTAATTAAAAACTGCAGGTTTTTTTAAGATTGTTCTTTACACTTAATTCAACTGTTATTGATGGAATGGCCTTAATTCATATCTACAATTAAAAGCAAACTGGAATGTAATACATAGGAATGAATTATAGTAAAAGTTAAACAGCTAAAATTGTCAGAATACTTAATAGATTTGAGTACGTTGGGTAGTAGTCGACAGTGGTGCAGACGGTCCTACCAGTATCCGGGCAAAATTGGGGCCCGGGCAGGAATAAAGGCTGGTAAGTCCTCCAGGGCGTCGGGTGACAAAAAAGGAAACAGGCGTGCGTGAGTAGGGCCATCATGGATAATGTCGTGAACTAGAAAACAAAGGGAAAAAAAATTTTCAAAACTAAAACTAAACAAAAAAAGTTCTAAAGAATCAATTTCGCATTTTAAGCAGCATTGCTGACTTTTTTAATGCGTGCATTTAGAAAATATAATAAACAAATTAAAGATTTATAAGGTCCCAAAATATTTGAAAATCCTTTTCTAAATTTCAAAACTTTAGCACAAAAATAAGTAAGCGTGGTATTATTACTTAAAAGGTTTTTCATACTCTTACGCGCATACGGTTCATAATGGTTTGAATGCACACAGAACCAATGATAGCTTGATAAGATTTATTTTTTTCAGAAGAAGCACTTTACACTTCTGGAACGTTTAAAAAAAGTACTCGTGCAGCTCTTCTCAGTATCATAGAGCACAATCAGTAGTTACCACGTCAAACTACTAAGACCCCCACCCCCAAAAAAAACTCTTAAATGAGTAAGTTCGCACAATGATCTCTCACTCTGTGAGCTTAACAAATGTAATCTTCTCTCCGGTTTTATATAGTTTTACCCCGTCCACCGAGAAATTTTCTGTACCTTCGATTTCTCGAACCTGTTGAAAGACATGCACACATAATTATATAGGCCCGGATACAGTTACAGTCACATAGGAACCGGACCAGTTACAGTTATATAGGTCGTAGAGACATTAGGTTATTTTCGTATCAGGTGAGATGAAAAATTAGCAACGCCTTCGCCGGGAATCGAACCACGGACCTCTCGGTTACGCGTCGAGCATGCAGACCACTACACCATGAAGGCGTGCGAAGAAGGCGGGAGAAATAGCTTATAAGGTATAGGACCAAAATGTCGCCAAGTTTGGGGATTTTTGGTAATTTGTCGCCAAACCTGGCAATAAAAATTAGTCCCAAAACCATCGGCAGCTTGGTGCAATCCCCTCAATTTGGCAAGATAGATATTTAGCTTTTAAATGGAGTTACCTCTGTAACCTTGTTTTCCCGGCCTTTCGTGTTAAATTATGCAAGAAATACTACAACCTGCATATAATTTCCCTAAAATTACATATATACAAAATTCGTAACAATACTTTTGAAAAATATAAAGGAACTTTTCTACTTCTTAAAACGCATTTCAATGTACTTCTTATATTTTAAAACTGTAACAGAAAGTTTTTAGAAACGCAAAGTTGCTGAACGCTGTTTTAAAAATTATTTTCTGCACTTGAAAACTGTCAGAGAAAATCAACTGTTACATGAAAGTCCTGGAAATTACTTTACAAAAATTCTCTGAGGTAAAATAAAAAATTCATCTTAGTTTTTAAACACTAATTCGTTTTGGGTATTTTCCATTTTAACAGATTAGCACTCACCATTCTTGATAGATGGACCCACCATTCTTGATGGATTCTTGATAGATTCTTTAGAAGTGAATGTATGAACGGTTGACAGAAAATAAGCTCAAAATAAGTAAAACTGTTTTAAAGCAGATTTTCGACTTAACGGGTTTGAGAAATTTTGTCGGGATATCCAAAGCATGTGGTTAATTCCATAATGTTAATGTGGTTAATTCCATAATAATGTGGTTAATTTATATATTTGCTCAAAAGAAGTGTTTATTTCTAAAAAAAGGCTAGAAATGATGGTATTGACAACTATGAATTTAACTTTGGTTACGTATATGCTATACGCGTAGAACAGGAGGAAACAAACTTGTTTTCCCCACTGATTGCAAAAAAGCGTGATCAACGTCGCTTGAACCAAAGCAAAAAGAATAGTTTAGCAGCTCGGAAAAAAACAGAAATGGTAAAAAATATTGTAAAGCATTGAAAGATAATGTAAATGTGGCAAATGAAGATAAAATATATAGTGCAGATGAAATTTAAATGTTTCATTGGCTATAATGCATAAATTGTTTCTACCTATAACTTCGAATCATATACCAATTTGCGATATGTTTATTTTTGTCATATTTAATATTATGATATTAAAAATAGTTAAATGACACGAAAATGTTATCTAGTGTTTACAAATTCATATTTAAAGTGAATTTGCTGTTTCTCATGACCACGTATTAAAGGTAAGTTTGAAGAAAACCTTTAAATACGATTTCTCAAAACAAATTTTTTCGCAGTTCGTATGTTTTGAAAATGCTCCATGCGTCACATGTTTAGTTAAAAATGGATGATATTTGGAAGAAACTATCTTGTTATATGTTACAGTAGATCTGTATATGCATTTTTGGATATGAGGTTATTAAAAAGTTGAAACTTGTGATAATGTTTGACAATAGATGACATTTTTCCGAAAACTGGGTATAAATTACCAAAAATCCTTTCTAAAAATTTCTGATCCATCCTATTCAATAATGGATACTTAGAAACTTTTGTCAAGTCTTTATAAATAACTTAAAGGGAAAATTAGGAAAAAAATTGAAAATTAGAGCGCAAGGAGCATTTTAAATCTTTAATTAAAATAATTAATTATTTGTTTTCAAAATTTTTAATTTAAAATAAATTGAAATCGTCTAAATTTCTTGTTGAAAGCACAAAAGCTTAAAAAACTAATTTTTAAAATCCACCGTCCCCTTAAAAGGTATAGAAAACGAATTTGTTATTTGTGAAGGTTTTTGTCCGTTTTCCCCCTTTTGTTTTACTTTGTGCCAAACAAAATTTCTGCTTTAGCTTCAATTTTCTTCGCCTGTGTTTCCCACAAGGGGTGAACTACCTCATAAAACTACTGATCTCTTCGAACGCTTAAAAGAATATTTTGATGGCAGAGTTATTGTCGACAAGAATTTTAAAATGTTAGATATCAGAATAGTCAGGGCATACTTCAAGACACTAGCATGCTAAACCTTACGAGAACTTCCCGGACATACATAACCCCCTCCCCCAAGGTTTGAGACCTCAAACTTGTCTACCCATTCTATCAACCATATAATATAAATTTAGAAGTCAAACAACAAAAATCAGCGTTATATTTTCAAATTTTCGCAGGACTAGTTTCGATGGTTTTACCGAACCACCATCCTCAGCCGCAAAAGCGCAAATGAACGAGATAAGATATAATGATTAAATAAGATAAGATAAGAAAGCCTGGACAGGAGACAAGCTACTGGCGCCATCGGTTGATGAAACCAGAACTAAAACATAATTTCTTTAAAGAATGAAGGCAAAAATGGATTGGAATTAGGGTCGTTAACTAGAACAGAAAGATTTTTTTGAATGTGAAACGCCTCTAGAAAATCCAGTTCACCAATGGAAGACTTTTTTTGAATAATTTTGGCAGCAGAAAAATTGAAGTGGGATTTTCGGACCAACAATGTTGGGCAACAGAAGACTTATGTGTTTTCTTTTTTCTAACATATACCCCATGTTCCTTAACGCAAAATTTTAGGGCTCTCTTAGTTTGGCCAATGTAAATTAAACCACACTGGCAAGGAATCCTGTAAATACCCCAGGAATTCATATCCGGAATGGGGTCCTTGAGTATGGAACTCGGAATTTTATGGATGGAGGAATAAACGACCTAAAAGTTAAATTTCTGTAAAATACGTGCAATTTTATAGCTAATTGATGGAAAGAAGGGAATGACAACAGAATTTTTATAATCTCCTAAAAACAAGAGTCTGCCTTTCGGTGTGTTGAGATGAGAATTTTTTAACTGCTTGATTAATAATGTTGTGTGAAAAGCCCCTGTCAATAGCTATTGCTTTTAAATAATTTAGTTCTTCATCGAGGGATAGTTTGGAGGAGCAAACTTGGAAGGGCACGGAAAACATAGGAATAAAATGAAGCTAACTTTTGTTTAGTCCCGGATGACATGATTTGAAGTGTGGTGGAAGGCAAACCGATGAAGGTTTACTGTAAACCGTAGTATTGAAGTTGGATGTGTTACGTGTGACCAGAATGTCGAGAAACGGAAGAGAACTGCAAGTCTCCAGTTCAAAAGTGAACTGAATAGCAGGATCAATGGAATTCATTGTTCAAAGAACTTTATTTAAATCATCTTTATTACCTTCAAACAGGGTAAAAGTATCGTCTACGTAGCGGAACCATACCGGCAAAGTTTCAAACAATTTTGATTCATAGTAATGCATGTAGATATCAGCCAGGATGGGACTGAGGGGGCTTCCCATGGCTAATCCCTCAGTTTGCTTGTAATATTTATTTTGCAAAACAATATGCGTTTGTTTCAAACATAGTGAGAAAAATTTGCTCATCAATTTCGATGCAAGAGAAATGAAATTGTTGTTTGACTTGAAATTGTTGTCGATTTGTTGTTGAAATTGTTGTTGATTTGTTTTTTGACTTTTTAATTAATATTTGTTCGGCGTGTTATTGTATTTTAATCATATAATATAAAGTTTGGGAACACGATTGCGAAAGGTGGTCGAATTTAATGGTTCTGATACTGAAAAATGCTGTATTAAAAATATCTAACAGCTTTCTACTAATTACAGAATGTATGCCCTTTTGTATTTTCTTCAAAGCGTTTTTGAAACTCTATCATTCTTTAGATCAAATTTGTTATCTAATAAACATCTTTTGAGAATACTTGCAGAGATGATTTCTTCAAACCTTTACCAGCTGAAGTGATTTAAAACTGCATTAAACAAACTCTTTTATTAATAACGTTTGCAGAAACTTCCATTATTCCTTTCAGCGTGAATGATATTTGCTTTCGATTTTAGTATAGTACAATACTGGCAAATTTACATAATGATGAATTTCTTAAGTAATGAATAAGACTTCAATTATGCAAAACTTGACGTGCAAAATTATTCATAACTACAAGGTGCTTCCATAAAGTAACCGAACAAATCAAAAGACCAAACATGAAATTTTATTCTCCTCGCAGATGGCGTATTTCCATTACAGCGCCACTAATTTACACAGTGCAGTTTTATTCAGCAGTTCTTATTTGACAACTTGTTCATATTTTATACGTATTGGCTTATTCTTGAAAGAATTTTCGCTATTTTTGTTATTTTTCCTTAATTTTTGAAAACCACTATTTACAGCCACTTCCCAACTCGGAAGGGATAACAGAAAATAATGACCGCACTTGGGTCTAAACTGAGAATCAAATAATTTAAAATTAAGTGAATAGAAATTAAGTAGTCGTTGCTTTCAGAGCTTTAAACGCGAGGTTGGCCTCTATTCTAAACTACGTATCAATGGTGCGTAGCAAGATTTGGCTAATACTAACGCACTTAGATTACTTCAATAAGTATTAGAGTAACAACGCTAAGGCTTAGAACTTAAATACTAGCTAGTCAGGCGAACATCGAACAGAGCCGAAGTGATCTGAGACTAAAAGCTCTCTCACACTGAAACGTTCCTTGCTAACCTTTAAATACAAAACTTGGCTCCACTTCAAATTAGCATAAAGCTGAAACGCGCGCTCATTCTAACGGAAAGTTGAAATAAGGGTTCATAGGAAAGAGAAATGAACATGAAACTTTGTTAGTTTAACTAAAACCTTACAACGGAAAGAAATAAAAGAATACTGTCATAATAGTAAAATACCATCTAACTTTGCTACCAAAATTATCTTAAAACATTAAATTTTAGAGTGTTTGTGAGGTATTTGAATCAATATACCTGGCTACGATTACAGTGCCGATTATCGAGTTCAATTTTAAAATTCTAGGAAATATTAAAAAAAAGAATCTAATGGAAAGAGTCTATCAATAAAAAAGCTGCATTTATAACAACAGAATGATCTTTAATGTGGAAATTCTGAAAATATAGAAATCTAATGATAATCGTAGACTGAAACAAGGTCTAATAAATGCTCAAACATTCTAACGTATTCGTATTGTAAAGAAAAATTATTACGAGCTCCATGAAATATGACATCACTCTGGAAAAAGAAAAATAATTTTTAAGACTTTTAATGATTAGCTTTGTGTGGCAACGTTATCTGTATTCCATGAGTTTGTTTTTGAGTTGTAGCTTTCGTTTTGGTTTCAGATGTAAACATTAGTAAATCTGTAATTTAAATGAAAGATTTGAAATCTTCTTTTTAGAGTTTTGACACTTATCATTTCTTCCTTTTTTGAAGCACTCTGTTTCATTTATGCCTGACGCATCTTTCTAATTATTCAATTAATTGGATTTAATTTTTTTTTTATTTTACGTACTAAATATACGTAAATATTTCTCATTACATCAAATATTGCATTTCATGAGCTGGTGAAAGCATAAAATACTAGAATTCGATTTCTCAACGAACTCTCATGCTTACTCTTTCACCAGCTCATAAAACTTTCCCCACGCTGAGTTGCAATTTTAAGCATCGATTAGCAATTCCTTTCTTTCATTTTTCTTATGCGAAAAGCATATCTTCGAGATGTAGCGATTAGTTAAAGTAATATCAAAAGCATACATAAAAATATTATTGCAAACGCAGCACAATAAACACAGAATCTTTTAAGCTTAATTCCAACTTAAACTTTTATCATGTTGTTACAATATAATCATAATATGAAAGCTTGTTTTCTCCAAATGTTGCAAAATCAGTTTGAACTGTAAGAAAATCACATCTCAAAAGCATAAAATACACTATCTCATTATCTCTTCGCTTCCTTTACTATTCCTTGAAAAGAAACTTAGCCTCACGTTTGTTTTTCTAAACCCCAAACAAATAAATGCCTTTAAACAATTAGCATTATGTAACTGCCAAATGGTAAACTCCAAGAGCGTCACGCATGAGAGATATAGCGCGTACGTGTACGTATTTGCTTCAAGATTCTGGTTTTGCAAAGAGCAAAATGTTTACGTTTCAGATGTGTTTTTAGAGTTATTTGAAGAATAAACGTAAATTGCTGTAAATTAAATTCGGCATCTACAGCTTTAATTAGTATAAATAAACAATCCCCCTGTTTATTTTTATAGTTTTTCGCACCATTTACAGTTCAGGGAACTCTTATACCATCTATGACAAT
This sequence comes from Stegodyphus mimosarum, assembly GCA_000611955.2. Classification (NCBI taxonomy): domain Eukaryota; kingdom Metazoa; phylum Arthropoda; class Arachnida; order Araneae; family Eresidae; genus Stegodyphus; species Stegodyphus mimosarum. Next base: position 271,174 of record KK119645.1, read on the forward strand.
AAAAACTGTGCAATCATAATTAAAAACATGTGGTGAAATGTTTTTAATATAAATTAAAAGCTCTTTATTAAAGACAGTAATAATGAACAACAAGAATTGGCATAAAATGGTAAATTTGGAAGGCCTCGTATAAAATTAATAATGTAATTTAAAAGTCACCGAATTTCCTGTTATTAAATTATTTGCCTTTGAGCCCCGGGCTCCACAAAGACTTTAATAAACAAATATTACACGTCAAAGATTCTCAAATCAATTTTAGTTTATTTACAGTATATAATTCATTATGTTATAAATAACTATAAGCAATTATAAGCAAGTTGAGAGAATCCCGCAAACTTAATACATAACATTTTAAATAATATTCTTTTTATGACAATAATAAACTGAAATTAAATTTTGTTGCCACTCACAAGTTGTAATAATAACATATCGTTTGCATTTATGTAAAGCTAACGTGCTTATATTAAAATAAATAAATGCTTAACAAGCAAACGATAACATAGATGATAACAAGGACTATAACTTCGAAGATTAAAAAGAAGCCATTTGTACAACAGACAGCAATAAATAGATTTTCAAACATCAAAGAACTATAAATCTGAAGTAGAAAGTGTTTCAGGTATACTTTGTAATAAACTATAAAACGAAATTTCTTAATGGACGGAAACGTAAGTGACATTTAAAAATTTATATTTTTGGACTAATATTTGAATGTGTGCATCTTCTTTAAATATGTATATATTACAACTAAACTTTTCTGCTCATTTAGGTTTGTAAATAATTTTACAGTGCCTTTAAAACTCACTAGTTTTTTTTTCTCATTAGATTTATTAAGTAGCTAGTTTTCTAAAACATTAGTAAATAGTGTTTACCTTGAATTTTATTCACTGAAACTATTTTAATTTTTATTACTATGACTCACAAAATACAAAATATTTGTAAACTTTATTTGTCGTTAATTCAGCCATCTTAATTTAATATAAGTAAAAATATCATGAATCCTGAAAGAAACTGAATAGGTTTGCTGAAAGGACAATCATTAATTTTATGTTAGGATTCTGAAAATTTTTTAAAAAGAACACTTTCATCATTTAAAAACTATATATTTTTCCAGAATTAAAAATTAATGATACATATTCATTTTGTTCCAACCTTTAAATATTCTCTACCTTTTTTATTGATTCTTATTTCAGATCCAAGCTTCTTTAGGTATTTACTCTAAAGTTCTGGTTCACAAATCTTAATCTGACTATTTTTCGAAGTAACATTTCCTTGTTGTTAAGAGGTAAAATTCTCATAGACTGTAATACCTTTGCACAACTCTATGCATCAGTAAAACAAATAACAATATATATTATAAATATAAGTCAGAGTTGCGATATTTCACAAATTCTATTTTGGGTTGTTAAAAACTTCCATCGGGATTTTGTGTACGTACGTTAAAACTTTTTTTTTTTAGAAATTTCCTATTTGTAAGATTTCTGAATACTGACTTTATAGATGATAGAATAGCTTTCGGTAGGGAATAATTATGCGAATAATACATAATAATTTCTTGTTAGTTGTAAGCTTTCCAAACTTCAAGACACAGACCATATTGTAAATGATCATCTGTAGATAGAAATCTGGGATAGTAGCATCTGTAGATAGACCTGTTTGGAAGCAAACTGCTCAAATATGTTTGAGAAATAAATTAAACAACTTCCCTTTGCAAAATCTTAAGAACTCAAATGGTATAAACAGATTAAGAACTTAAACAGATTAAAAAATATCATGCAAAACTTTTTTATAATTAAAATTATATATAATTAAAACATAATATTACAATGAAATAAGCAATATCCCTTGATACAAATGTTAATTATCCTAATAAAGTAATTAAACAATTTACCGTTGCAAAAAGAAACAAATTTTTAATTTCTTAAACTTTTCAGTCTCTTAAAAACAGTAACATAAGAAATACGATGAAAAATTGTTGCCAAACCGAAATTTTTAAAAGAATAAAACTATTCAAAATGATGCAATTTCATCAAAAATCTATCAACAACAATAAGAAAGGAAAATTGTTGCCAAAACTACATTTTAAAATATCCGAGATGTGAGAAGTGTATTCGGAAGCTTCATTTAAAAAATTTAAAAAAATACAAAATATTATTATTTTTCCAAAATTCGTTTTTTAAAAGGAGTTGAAAGGATTAAAGTTCAACGTGTTCAAAAATCAAAGGAAAATAAACAGCACATTTTTTAAAATAAGTTTTAGACATGAAGAATAGAAGTTATAGTTATAACAATAAACGAATTGAACTCACCGTTTCGGGTAACAGAGCGGATTATATATATACAGAGAAAGAGATAGATAGATAGATAGATACACACACACACACACACATATATATATATATATATACACGATTATGCATATATATATATACACGTTTGGTGCGACCGTTGGCAACCAAAAAGGAAGACGCACAACTACATGTTATAGCAGTTCCATATACAGGATTTCAACGTTGTGTGGTTTAAAGTGGCTCATATTCAAGTTGCACATGAGAAAATACTCAGAAATCAACCATGCAGACTGTTCAATTGCCTAGCATTGAACCCAGGTTTAGCTCCGAACATCCACCGGTCTTAACATTCCTAGGCTTCTATGGAATGTATTTACATAAAGCTATTATGTTGTATCTATATAAAGCTTTACTCACTTTATATCGGTGTAAAGTAACCAAAACTTCGAATATAAACGAATAAACTGAATATAAACGACTTAAAACTGATTTTCTAAATTTAGTTCTTTAAGAAAGGGCTATTGTTTGTCAACAAATGAACAGCACAGCCAAATGGAAAATTTAAAATATACAGTCTCGTCAAGGTAACATGCCGACCTTCACATGTACTGACAAGAGGGCATTCCCTACGCGTCATCACCGATTTCGCTCAAATTTATAGGGCATGCAGGGCTTGACTAGAAATGAAAGTACCCGAAGTGAAAGTACTCCAGATGGCCAAGCGTTTTGAAAATAAAAATTCTGACGCTGCTCTTGCACCCTATAAGGCACTTACGTTAAGGTGTTTGCCAAGTAGCGGTTGGCGCGGCGGCAAGAGCTCGAAGTAGTAATGCGACGATCATAGATTCGACTCCCCGTGTGGAGGCTTTATTTTTCCTTTTTCTCCATTTTTATATTAGTCTTTTTCCAACTAAGCAAAGAGGTGAATATTTTATTTTATTTATTTATTTATACTCAAAACGCATAGAAAAAGTAAAATTTTCGGAATTTTCAACAAGGGATTGTAATTAAAAGAGTATACGAAAAGAATTTGTACATGAAAATTCAAAACTTTATTCGTGGATATTCGATGATTTGCATGTGTGAGGATGATATTTACCGTAGAATCAGGGGATACAATAATTATGTCTGCATCTAGCACACGTTATAAAGCCGCATTTTTACAATAACATCGTTGTTTCAACGTCTCCATAGAAAACATACTTGATTGACGTTCATAAAGCATTCTCTCTCGTCGCGAAGTTTAGAAGCGAACCACGCATAACGTAACGTGTTACCAAATATTGAGGGGAGATAACTGATGATGAACAATCGAATGTATTTTTATACAGTCTTCTCGGGAAGTTATTTCTTTTTCTTATTCGATGAGATAAGAACAATTTTCTATTTTTTAATAAAGTTTTTCACCCGAAGATAAAAATATACATCGCAGGGTTGCACCAGTGGGGTATATGTAGGGGGGAATTAATTTGATGCTACATGTTGGCAATCCTTCTTCATCTTGGAAGAGTTCGTCGTATAATTGCGGATTTGTTTGTCCTCTCCACGAGTCAACCAACAGAAGAAATTTGTTCTCTTGTACAAGTCGAGACAAGTTCAGTCTCTTAACGTACGTACAAGAGAACAAATATCATCCCGACGCATGTAATCATCGAATGTCGACAAATAAAGTTTTGAATTTTCATGTGCAAAGTCTTTTCATATGCTCTTTAATTACAATCCCTTGTTGAAAAGTCCGAAATTTTTACCTTTTCTATGCCTTTTGAGTATAAATAAATAAATAAATAAAATAAAATATTCACCTCTTCGCTTAATTGGAAAAAGAATAATATAAAAATCGAGAAAAAGAAAAAAAAAAGGCGTCCACACGGGGAGTCAAACACACGATCATCGCATTACTACTCCGAGCTCTTACCGCCGCGCCAACCGCTGCTTGGTAAACGCTCTAACGTAAATGACTTCTACGGTGCGAGAGCAGCGTCCAGATTTTTATTTTTTAAATGCTTGGCCATCTTGAGTTCCCACTTCGGGTACTTTCATTTCTAGTCAAGGCCTGCATTCCCTATATAAATTTGAGCGAAATCGGTGATGACGAGTACGGAATGCCCCCTTGTGAGTTTCATAGTCCAGGCATGACTGACGATACATTTTTATGTAAATATTCGTCTATTTAATTTTACACTCATGTCCATAAATTAAGGATAATGCATAATCAGGCAAAGGAAGAGTTAGAAGCAAAACAAATTTGACTTATTTGTAAAGCTTATTTATTAAACAAAAGGTAAAGAGCAAAAAAAAGATGCTATATGTTTGATATTATTAAAAAAATTAGCGATTTTTTCTCCCTGGAGCAAATTACGAAAAACTCAAAAAGCAATGCTCTCCGAAGTTCCGGTAGACATGTAGGAGGAGGTTGACGGGCTGAAACTCGTCGGCCAAGCATGTCCCACACGTGCTCTACTGGATTCAAGTCCGGTGAGAATGCTGGCCAGTCCATACGGGTGATATCCTCCGATTGAAGGCATTCGCTTACGGTGTTTGCACGGTGAGGACGGGCGTTGTCATCCATAAACACAAATTGTGCGCCCATGGCGCCCCGAAACAAACGTACATGTTGTTCCAGAATTACGTCCCGATAGATTTGGTTTGTCATGGTTCCAATTTGAACATGCAGGTCAGTTCTGGAACCTAGAATAATTCCACCCCAAACGAGCACTCTTGCACCACAGTAACGGTGTCGTTCAATGACGTTTTCTTGGTGGTAACGGGTACCTGGAGCTCTCCATATAAAGGTCCGGCGAGAATCAGACTGAAAGCTAAACCTGGACTCGTCGGAAAACATCACACAAGCTCACTGTTGCGGTGTCCACAATGCATGTTCTCTACTCCGGGCTAACCGCAGGCGACAGTGAGTTGCGGTAAGTGGAACGCATCTGACAGGTCTATGAGCATATAGACCAATCTGCCCTAAGCGTCTGTACACGGTCTGCCTGGAAACTGTCGTACCAGTGGCCGAAGAGAGCTGACGAGACGGGTCTGAGGCTGTGCTCCGCCTGTTTCTTTTGGCAGTAACTGCCAAATACCGGTCCTCATTCGGCGTTGTAACTCTGGGGCGACCTGTGCCGTAACGTCTACTCTCATTACCATCATCTTGGAATCGTTGCCAAAGCCTGGAGATGACACTCTGGGCAATTCCGTCTGATACTTCCAGTTCGGTACGCCCACATTCCAGACGGCCGATAATTCTACCACGTAAAAAATCATCCAAATGCGTCCTTTGTGTCATAACTATTCGGTTATTGCACTGAAATGCTTATAAAGCGCCTGCGAACAATTTTACTTGCAACCACAGTGGAGCGTGTGCAATCACACAGGGTGCCTGGGACCAAGTCCCTACTCCACGTCAAATACATAAGTAGGATTTTAACTATTGTTCAAAAGCAATTAACTTGAAAATTATTTAATAATGCCAAATATATTTAGAGGGTAATAATTTTTTTTGTATAATAAGATTATGAGTTAATTATTAACTGAAGGAGGCTACTAAGCATAACAAGCCTTTCAAGATGTAAATAGAACAGGTTAGCATGATGAAATTCAAAGAGTCATTCGTAGAAAATGCCAGCGAAGGGAATTGTCAAGCTGTCAAGCTGGTGATTAACATTTTAAAATTACAAAAACATGTATATATAATAAACACAGTAAGATGCAAAGAATTTGGTGCACTCAGTCAGCGAATAGATTTAACTTAAATACATAAATGAAATTCAATTAAATTCACCATATATGGTGTGTAGTGGAACAGTTACTAGTTAATCACAAATTATAAAGGAATAGTAAAACACATAAATCAGTTTACACAATATTTAACAGGAATAAAAAACAATTTTACTTCTTTGCCTGTATTCCTTATATATCACTCTCTTACACTCTCGTCATTGTGACGTACCATCGGTGTCATCTGGTTACTTCCTGAAATTTGCATATGATTCTTGAAGATGTGTGTAGTGATTTTACAGGTGATATATTTATTTTAGAGTTCGATTTCCGCGTGACTCCGAATTATCCTTAATTTATGGACATGAGTGTACATTGCATCTGAACATGAACGCATGCGTACAAGTTTAATATACATAATTTTTATTAAAATATTATACCAAGATTTGACTAAGAATAAGCAGTATCCTCGAACATTTTCGGAAACCTCGTCCTTCAACAACAACCATTCAGAAAATAAACATTGCATTAACCTTTTGCCAGGCAATGACACATGGTCACTTCCTATTGTTATCCTCACTGATAAAACTCTATGCCAATTATCATTCAAATTTCTCTTTTACATGCCTCAGACAATTTACTTAAGTGACAACGCTTTTCTCCAGTCACGAAATAACATTGCAATTACAGTTTCAAAATGATTTGGCATGGCGAATTTTTTTCCCGCAATCTCTCACTTCAAAATATGCTGTAGTCTGTTTTCTTTTTTCTCAAACGTTCAAAGAAATTCTGTTCATTTTCCAAGATTTATATTAATTTTTTTTAAATTAAGCTTTCTAATCAAATCTCATCTATTTTTTTATTTCTTCCACCTCCTGTTTTTGAGAAAGCAAGTATTATGTAATTAAATCAAGAATATTAGCAATTTTAACAGAGTTTTTAGAGAGTCGTAGTAACAGCTCACTTTGACTTGAATTGTAAAATGTTGCTACTGTTAAAATAACTTATAACACTCAACCGTAATGAAGGTGTACATCGATAGTCCTCATGCAAAAAAGTTTCGTTACAGAAAAAAAGTAAAACTAAAAGGTTTCAGATTTTATGTTACGCCCAAAGGGGCGTTTTTTAACGTTTTCTGTCTTAACTTTATTTTGTTAAATATCATGTTCTTTGCACTTAAAACATAAAATTCAACTCAATAGCAATATCGATCGCAAAATAATTTTAAAATGAGAGAATTTCTCATACACTGTGTCGCGTGCTGGAGACAATTTTTTTCCCGTAAATTGTTGCCATTGTTCACTTTGAAATCGTTGAGTTTCTTAATCGAAAATTCGTTAAAGTGTTACAAAATATGAAATCGATAATAAAACAAATTCAGAATTCAAAATTCGGGCTTCCAGATGCCCATATTCAGAGGAGAATTACGTTATTCAAAATTTTATAACTCCATGTACCGCTGTTTCATCACAATGGGAGAAACATACATACATTTAAACAGATCCTTCATTATTCAATTTCTTTAAATATAACACAGGGCGATAATATTTGGTGGCAACAGTTTGAAAAGTGTTACGGACATTTACAGTGAATGGACGCAAAATGCCAAGAACGAAATTACTAGCCCTTTTGAGCTAACTCTAATTTGGGCTAAAAAAACAAACTGAAAAACTTCAGACTTTATATCACGTACAAAGTAGCGTTTTTTTTTAATTTTGTGTATTAACTCAATTTATTAAATATCATGTTCTTAAACCACAAAATTCACTTCAACAGCAATATCGCTAAATAATTTTAAAATGAGCATATCTTCAGAATTTCCGATACACAGTCTCGCCAGCTGGAGATAAAAATGTTTTTTTCCGTACAGTGTTGCCATTGCTCGCTTTCAAATCGTTGAGTTTGTTAATCAAAAATTCGTTAAAGTTTTACAAAATATGAAATCGATAATAAAACAAATTCAAAATTTCAAATTTGGGCTTCCAGATGACCATATTCGGGTGCAAACGTTCCATATCCAAAATTCGATGGCTCTAGGTACCGTTGCTCTATCACAGCCCGAGAAACATGTATACATTTATGCAGATTCTTCATTATTTAATTTCTTTAAACATAACACAGGGTGATAATATTTGATCAACAATTTGAAAAGTGAAACAGATAATTAAAGTTTTCAACGCAAAATGCCAAAACGAAATTAATAGCTATTCTTGGCTAACGCCCTTTGGGGTAAAAAAGAAAAAAAATTCTTTAATTATGCGTTTCGAGGTGCTGATTTTCATTACCATGTAGAATCCTTAGGTTCCGAACCCTACGCCCGCGGACTCTTTGGCGCCCGCCAATCGTTAAACGTGTGCCCATTGCTGTGCGATCACAATAAAAACGTTTTAGTTTTCAATAACATTCTTTTATTTTATTCATGCGAAACTTTTTCTCATTACTAATGAAATAGAAATTGCCTCCAACACAGATACCAGCCCAAAGCGAAATGCGACTGATCTCTTTTCTTATGTGCATGTATTATATGCCCTATCCAACTATAAATTCATCTTGAAAAAGTAAATAGTACCCGCCATCCAACAGATATTCTAGAATGTCCTGTTAGGGGCAAAATGGTTGAGGACCCCTGCCTTAGGTTATTTTGAAGCAGAGAACGTGAATTATGCATTGCCCTCGCTGGAACTGGAAGCTGGACGTCTCGAATACACGCCGTATGTGCTACCGTTATACCACGAATGCATACTCGAAGGAGGGAGAAAATACGTTATATACTTCCCCTTTTAAAGGGCGACTATGAATTAGAGAACCCAATGGCCAGATCCTGGTGGTTACGAATTATTGTCCTCCAACTTTTAGTTTGGGGGCCGCTGTAAATTTAATAGTTTTTTTTAAAGCAGGAGATGCGAAAAATGTGCACTGACCTCGCCGAGTCTCGAACATGAATCTCTCGAATACGCGCCGAGTGTGCTACCGTTACACTACGAAGGCCTGTTGAGAGGAGGGAGAAAATACGAATAATGAAATCAGAATGTCTCCATCAGCGCTACGCTTTTTCTTATGAATACTTTTGTTCCGTATCATATATGATTTTTGTTATAGTTTTCTCATTTGAGATTTTTGAAGAATCCTTTGATCTTTACATATGAGAATTTAAATGGCTTTGTTCGTGGCCATAATTTATGAATAAATCAAGCTGAGACACTGAGGCTGCGATTAAAGATATGGAAGGAATGCGCATATAAACCTATGAAAACAACGTAACGTAAAAGAAACGTATGAAAACATGAAATTTTTATCTGAGAAATGACACATTTATAAATTACGAGAATCATTCATGGCATGTCTATGGAAATCTGAAATGGCAACTCTATTCCTCGGACCAGAACCAAAAGGTTTCTAAATATTTCTTTTGTTTCTGTTCTTTCTTACTTAGATAATAAAGGCAAACAGAAATATGATATTAAAATGCTCTGAATTCAAAGTGAGATATAAACATCAGAAATCAAAAATGTAATTTTCGGCGTCTTTCAAATGTATACTTGCCGCCACTTCATGTGAAAAACGTTTGATGGAATATCACTCAAAAATAAATGAAAAAATGAGTTTTTGTATTTTCTAAACGAGAACTCTCCAATATTGATGAAACCAAAAAAGTAAAAAAAATCTCCGTCGGTCTTCAAAACAAGAAGCCAGTGTGTAATTCTAATACTGTGCGAAATTATACTGAATAGGAATAAATCAGAAATTCTTCAGAATTCTAATGATGAGCCTTTTAAGTAACCATATAAAAACTGGAGGATATCAGAAGCAATTGATACCTAAAACTAAACTATACCTTTCCCTGGAATCCAGCATGGGACCTCCATATTGCCAGGCCGATATGCTTACCATTACTCCCCAAGAGCACATAAAAAGAGTATACACTTCTTGCAGAAACTTACGAAGAATTTGTAACTTGTAGAGACATTAGGTATATTTTTGAAAGCAGGAGAGATGAAAAATGAGTAATGCTCTCGCTGGGAATCGAACCTCGGGCCTCTCGAATACACGCCGAGCGTGCTGACCACTACACCACGAATGCATGCTAAGGCGGGAAAAATACCTTATATACTCCTTCTTTTAAAGGGCGACTGGGGATTAGGGGACCCAATCGCCAAATTCTGGTGTGGGCAGAATGTTTGCTGTTTTAGCGCGAAGTCGCTTTTTGTATTAACTATCTAAAAAACATTTATGGCAAGCCGATTTAAATTCAGCTCAAAAATTTAATATGTTTTCTTACAAAAACATTAACATAAATTCACGCTTAATGTCTCTATAGCAAAATTTACGAAACTTTTATATTCTGCATAATTTAAACTCGGAAATCAAATCCTGTTGAGGTAAAATTCTTTCGTAAAACTCTGAAATTCCTTCAAAATAAGGTATAGTTATATTCACAGATCATAGTTTGCAAAGATATTAGGTATTTTTTGAAAACAAGAGATGTCAAAAATCAGCGATGCCTTCGCAGGGATTCGAATCCGGGACCTCTCCAATACGCGTCAAGCATGCTTCCAATTACACACCGAAGGCATGCTCGAAGACAGTAGAAATACCTTATAAGTTCATTCTGGACAACTTGCTGGTATGAATTAGTCTGTTTTTATGATTTATGCTCAGTTTGTAATCATTAGCAAAATTTTGGTTTTGTAAATGAAGTATTTAGTAAAGGTTTGAATAATTGACTTAAAAAAGGTATGTTTTGAATACTATTTGGATGAATTCAGAAATTATTTAAATTTACCTAAGAAAAAAAATCTGAAAGGTTTCAGTTTCGAAATTACGTCCAAAGGAATGTTCATTTAACATTTTGTCTGTTACCTTTATTTATTAAATATCATGTTCTTCGCACTTAAACCATAAAATTCAATTCAAGAGCAATATCGCAAAATAGTTTTAAATTGAGCATAACTTTAGAATTTCCGATACACAGTCCCACGCGCTGGAGATGAAAGTGTTTTTTCTGTACAACGTTACCATTACTCGCTTTGAAATCTTTCAGTTTATTAATAAAAAATTCGTTAACCTTTTACAAAAGATGAAATAGATAATAAAACAAATTCCAAATTTCAAATTTGGGCTTCCAGATGCCCATATTCGCATTAGGATTACGTCATTCAAAATTGGAGACTCTACTTACCGTTTTTATGACAATGCGAGAGAGATGTGTACATTGATGCAGATTTTTTATTATTTAATTTCTTTAAATATAATGCAGGGCGATAATATTTAGTGGTAACAATTTGAGAAGGGAAACGGTCATTCAGATGAACCGACGCAAAATCGCAAAACGAAAACAATAGTCCTTCAGGGGCAAAGCCCCTTTGGACTAAAAATATCTTGAACTGGAAATACAATTGACCTACTTTCTAATGTATATCTCGCATAGAAAATTTCATGCTTTTAATAATAGCTCATTAATTCAAACATGAATTTGTCACAGAATATTATTTTTCTTACTTAAAAATTGTCTAAGTATCAAAGATACATATTCATTTAATACTAAATAAAATTAAACTCTTATTTAGGGGGTGGAAAGGTCTTATATATGTTAAGGAACCTCAAACGGAGAAGAAAAACATTTAATTATAGGTTGATGAAAATTTTTATCAATAGTGCTTACTTTTGTTTCATTTCACCCTGCATAAAATTAGGAGAGGTCTGCTTTTTTCAGATGTTAACTCCTTGTAGTTAAGAACTGTCAATATAAAACAAATTAATCTTAAAAATGAATTCTTCATCATAACATTTAATCCATTCCTTTATTTGCATGGTGATTTGGATCCCCAGAATAAATCCCCAGAATTCTTCATTAGAGTAGCGCTAATTTTTATCAGTGCGATTCTAAAAACAATTGTGACTATACGGAAATAGTTTCAAAACGTCTCCTGTGACATTTTTCAATGGTTAGCAAAATCGATCATCTTTCATACGTCATCGTTCATCATCAAAAATGTTTCCTAGAGTACGAATCAGAATATCTTCATCATCATCGAATATCATCGAATATCGAATCTCCTGTTTCTATCATCAAATCTCTTGTTTGCGAATATTCTAAGAATCGAGACGTTTGTCCAGTATCATGGAAAGTCCGCTAAGTGGAAGTGCTTCGAAGGTCCGGAGAATAAGGAACTATCCATTTATGGGGAGGGTCCGATAATTCCTAACTGTAATACATCTCTCAAGAGGTAGGCGAAAACTAGTACCTTGAAAATAAAGACTTGAATTTCCCAGCGTAGATTGATCTTAACCAATATTTAGAGGGAATTTAAGCAGCGAAATTGTATTTTGTCTCAATTAAGTTATCCAATAGAATTCAATAAAGTCATTTTCTTCTGTTTAAGTTAAGTTCGACATGCGTGTTGGCCCTTAAGAGTTGTCCTAAAAATATATTGGTTTCATTCGGTTAATTTATCATCACATTCACAGAATGTCAAAATAAGAGGCCGTATCTGTGACGCCCACACTTTTTAATCAGCGTTTTAGGTATAGATACATACGGACAGAATAAAGACCTTTATTCCCAAAACGGATTATAAAATGGATTCAAAAAGTATTTTTTCGCGACGTCTGTACGTACCTATGTACATATTTCGCATAACTCAAAATCTGAATGATGTTTTTGTGTTATATTTGTACCCTACGGACAGAATAAAAAGCTCTTTTAACCCAAACGAATTGGAAAATTGATTTGGAAGAGACTGTTTTCGTGACTTCTGTACGTATGTATCTCGCATAACTCAAAAATGAGTAGCCACAAAACATTGAAATTTTCTATATAGGACTGCTTAACATCTAGTTGTGCACCTCACTTTTTTTTTTCAATCGGCAGTACCAATATATGTATACCCACTCCCTACGCGGCTTAAAAGTCCTTCCTCGATCATTATTTTCGCAATCGTTGATCGTAGTCATATGCTTCCAATTACAGACGTGTTTCAAATGTCGAAAATATTCATATTTTGGCAATATCAGATTTTTGTTAAGAAGACTGATTTCAGACAAATAACGAAATCTAACTTTTAATGCAGTCTCCCGGTTCCTATACTTATATTTGGAAAGGTTTATACTTGTTATGAAAAATAAAATTATCAGAACTTTGACTCTCGTACGGCAAAAACTGACCTTGACATTTGATTTCAAAATTTGCAGTTTTTTAAGTCATTTTCAACTTGCTGCGAGGGATCAGTTAATTAAGTAAGACTAATTCCAGGAAATAAGTTTAAAAGAAGTGCAGCAAAAATGTGTATAATTTTAAATGCCGTACAAGCAAATTATGTAGAGTCCATATCACATTTTCTTTTTCAAGCCATTGCATAGCAAATGTTTTATTCTACTTAATGGAAGACACTTTAGCAGATAAGAATCATTTTTAGTCTAAAGGGGCTTTGTCCCTGGAGGACTATTGTTTTCGTTTTGCGATTTTGCGTCGGAAACATTAAAAGTCTGAATCACTTTTCAAACTGTTGCACCAAATCTTGCAGAGCTGTATTATATTTAAAGAAATTAAATAAAGAAGAATCTGCATAAACGTATATATATTTCTCCAAATGTGATAAAACAATGGTACCTAGAGTTATCCAATTTTGAATAATGTACGTTTCCACCCGAATAGGCGCATCTGGAAGCCCAAACGTGGAATTTGTTTTATTATCTACAGTGTCTCACAAAAGTGATGGGACACTTGTGCTTTACAAAAGGAAACTGTGGTAAAATAAATTAAAAACACATGTAAAATTTTTTGTGGGTGTGTAAACACATGCAAAATTTTATTTTGAAGATATATATATATATATAT
>KK119645.1:285114-297684 GCA_000611955.2 Stegodyphus mimosarum
GAGATGGTATATGGAAAGTTTTCTTATTATAAATTATTATATATATATAATTTTGTACAACTTTCTGCATTAGAGTGCATTTTCCGAGAAATTTAAAATCAATCACTTACTTCATTTAGAAATTTAATTGTTTTTCACTTTCTGGTAGTATATTACTACTACATACTATATGAGCGATATACTATAGAATATCACTATATATAGTGATATACTATAGTATACTATAGAATATCACACTATATACACTATAGTATAGAATATCACTATATAGAATATCACTATATATAGTGATTACTATAGTGATATTCTATAGTATACTATAGAATATCACACTATATACACTATAGTATAGAATATCACACTATATACACTATAGTATAGAATATCACTATATAAATCACTAATCAAATATATATATAGTGATATAGTATAGTATAGAATATCACACTATATACACTATAGTATAGAATATCACTATATACGCTATATATAGTGATATTCTATAGTATAGTAAGCATGATACTTGATTTAATGATATGCGATAGTATATCACTTTAGCACTTTTATAGTGGTCCTTATAAAAATTAAGACATCTTTAAGAGCTGAAGGGCCTTAAGAGATTTTTCTAACCTATTTAAGATGAAACACATTCTTTTCTTTGAATTCTCTTTAGAAATTTCTTTTAAGCATTTCTTAAATCTTACATAAATCCTAACATGGTTGTTTTGTGCCTAAATACGATATGTCACTGGTTTTTTTTATTTATTTATTTAAAGAAAGAGAAATCCTCGTGCACCACAAAGTATCACACGAGGCTTACAAATCGTAAGAAAAAAAAGCCAAATGCTAAGTAATAAAATCAGCTTTCAGTAATGCAATGAAATCAAACACAAAGAGAAAAAAACACAAACAAAAAAGATATAACTATATAAACAAATCATTTGCAATGTTTAAAATAAAAGTCAACAAAGTCATCAAAAGCTCGGTAGGCCGAAGGTAAAGATACGAAATCATAACATTTCGGATGCGAACGAATTCCAATTCATTTTAATCTGCATTTCAATAGATTTCTCGCATTATCAAGCAACGGACAATCGAAAAGCAGGCGGAAAACACTTTGCCGAACGCCAAGATTGCAATTACACAAATTTAAAGATGTCAGCTGAAACCGCTCGAGATAAACGTTGAACTTACCAGGTTCAGACAAAAATTGCATAATCTTAAAATTGAGCAATAAGTTCTTACTTTTCAGTCTTTCAAAAACAGTTTGGAAGAATTTTTTTGTAACAGCTCCCTTGTCAGATGCTATATAATCACAATTCCATTGTTCAATCATTTTAGCTTTGAATGTCTTTTTAAAGTACGATTTTGGAATATTTACATCAACATTAATATCATTTTTAGTTGCATTCTTAACAAGCCAATCAGCTCTGTCATTTCCATAATTACCCGAGTGACCACGGACGAATGTAAAAAACACTGAAATACCGTTTTTCTGCATATCCCCGAGAGATTGCTGTATATTAACAATAATATCATTACACTATGAGGTATTTTTAAGGCACTCGAGGGAAGAGAGTGTATCCGTGCAGATTCAGTAGGTGGAAACATGTCCATCCTGGCTAAGTATCCGCTTACTTGCAAAATGAATGCAGAGAATCTCAGAAATAAAAACAGTACATTCACTTCTAATACGAAATGGGTGGTAATCAATTTCAACACCATCCTTAAAAATAACATAAGCAAAACCAACTTTATCATCCATCCTACTACCATCCGTAAGACACACAACTGTGAATGAATTTTCATCAATGTTTGTACTGTCTAGAATCTATACTAGTTGTCTTACAGAAGGATGAGGCAGAACAGACAAGGGCAATAAACGATCAAAATGAAAACTGGAGAAATTTGCAAGACTATTCTTGTATGCTGAATGTTTTAATTATTATTCTTCATACGTTATTTGTAAAGTAGTCCTGAGGGATCATGTTACGTATGTTACGGTCGTCTGATGATTGTTGAAGGTAGGTCATTGCCTTGCAAAATTCTCTGATGATAGACGGATTGTACTTCGAAGATTAGCCTAAACAATGCAAACTCACGTATGCGCATCTTTTATTTTGAATTGGACATTCATTGTGTAATATATGAGAATGAAATTAAAATGTTTCGAGATTTCGAGTGACCATTGTGCATTCTTTGCATACGAGCCGGGTAGCACTATACTGCGGAAGTCTTTCCCGCACCCCATTCAAACTAGAATGAAAGGATTTCATAAGCGGTTATCATTTTATAATGCTTTAAAGAAATGCATTCAAGCCATCATAGCTTCGATAATTTATCGTCTTTGATGAATAGAAGATGAATTTTTTTCAAGCACTGTTGTATAAAAAAATTAATGTTTTTTGGTCATTTAAATAAAACTAACATGTTCTTCTTAAAGAAAACCTTAATCAGCTATTTCTCTTTTAAAATTTAGCAATGTTTTTCTTTTTAAAGCAGGCCTCTTTTACAAGCACCCACAGGTTTGTAAAACACAGGTCCAGAGGTCAGGTGCTAAATTATAAAAATGAAATCTGCTTTTTTACTTCCTTGTACGAACTAAAAAGGAAGTATTGCAATCGCGAAAAATTTCGGGTATCCTATTTCAACGAAAATATCGATTTTGACCGCTATCGAATGCAATTTAACGGTGTTTTTGACTGCCATTCGTACGTAAGAACAGAATAAAGGACTCTTTTTCTCCCCAAAAAATTATAAAACTGATTTAAAATGGATTCTGAAGAGATTATTTTGTGGTGTCTGTACATACGTGCGTATGTGTGTATGTATCTCGCATAACTCAAAACCAAGTAACACCAGAACGTTGAAATTTTGTATATAGGACTGCTATAACATGTAGATGTTCAACTCTTTTTTTGGTTGCCATCGGTATATAAATACCAAAAGTATATAAATTTATGTATATAAAATCGACCTCACCAAAAGTATATAAATATATCTACATATATAACCACTCTGTTACTCGGCTCAGTGAGCTCGGTTTCTTTATTCTTATATGTTGGTAAATTGTGCAATTTTTGCTTTAAAAATGATTCAATTATGTTGTTCTTATCTTCCCGTTAAGGTTTTTATGCCTTTAGTTAATCTGGGTGCAATAATTGCAGAATTATCAACCATTTAAAAGTTGTTCAAGTGCAGCTAAGCCTAATGATTTTTCTCATGGCGGACATACTATTTGTTTACATTTGAAACTTACAGGAATATTGAATTTGTTGCCAATCTAGAGAAACTAAGCTTCGCAACAACAAAGATAACGCCTTCTTTTATTATTGCGAATTAAATCATGCTTAATCCATTGTGGAATTTATTCTAGTAAAAAAGGGTTTTAGATTTACTTTGTAATTTTTAATATAGATATTGAATGAGAAAAACTGATTCGTCCATGAAAAACTGTTTTTTTTTTTTTTTGGTTTGTATTGTTTAGTTTATTTTACACATCACTTTAGATTTATCATAGTATTTGAATAGAACATGTGGCAACGATTAAGTAATTGTCCAATGATACATAAAATTTTTTGTGCTTTCTGATGAGTTATAAAATGAATAAGATATAATGCTTTTAGGTTAAGTTAGCGCCGGAATATCGCTGTGGTAAACAAATACAGTGAATTTTAAAGAGTGCGTTTATTCTATTGCTGTTTATGCACTGTATATGAAGTAGATTTAATACAATCCAATAATTTTAACTGAAATGCAAAATGTGTATAATTTAATATTCCGTACAAGGAAGTCATGTGGTGCACACGTCAGTTTTTTTTATATGAAGTCTCTGTCTTTGTTAAATGACCCCTTTGTTGAATGATCAGCTTACAGATCATTCTTGAAAGAATTAAATTCTTATTGTTTAATTATTTTAATGAATCTTTTTTTGCTTGTACAGAATTTAATTAACGAATTTATATATAACTGAGTAACATTTTATTCTTCGTTGAGTTTGTTTATACTAATTCTGGGACAACGTACCTATATTTCCGTGTGTAAGCCGAGAATTTCCAGTAAATGTTTTGCAACTAGGTTTTGGGGCAAGGCTTATGCAAGAGCTCAAAATGATTCAGAAATAATTTGATTCGAAAAATTAATCATTAAAAATATTATTAATTCAAGTGATTGAAATTTATCGACGAAAATATTTTTATTTTATTTAACCCTAACGTACATTATTTAAATTTCCCAACGTCAGTACCTGACTCGGAATTTTCTGGCAATTCTGAGAAGTCTCCCTTTGCTATAGTCAAGTACGTTTCCATTTCACAATGAACATCGTTGTCGACCTGCTTATGGGTAATATCATTTTCGATTCTATCTAAAGCACGGTTCTCGTGATTAACATACAGTTTGAATAACTGAACGATAGTTTCTAGCCTATTTTTTTAATTGAAATAAAGCTTGGTGTATCACCTCATCTTGCCTGATGCGTCTAAGCTGTTAGACGAAAAATTATTCTAACATTTGCGTTTTATAGCTGCTTTCTTTTAGCCCAAAGAAGGGCTAGCTCAGTAAGGATATTAATTTCGTTTTGGCATTTTGCGTCGTTTCACTATAAACGGCGAATCACTTTTGAAACTGTTACCCCCAAATATTATCGCCCTGTATTATATTTAAAGAAATTAAATGATGAAGAGTCTGCATAAATGTATGTATATATCTCGCATTGTGATAAAACAACGGTACCTAGAGCTATTCAGTTTTGAATAACGTACGTCTCCACCACCCGAATATAGGCATCTGGAAGCCCAAATTTGGAATTTGGAATTAGTTTTATTATATGTTTCATATTTTATAAAGCATTTATGAGTTTTTGATTAAGAAACTCAACGATTTCAAAGCGAGCAGTGGCAACACAGTACGGGAAAAAAATTATCTCCAGCGTGGAAGACTCTGTATACGAAATTCTAATGATATGCTTTTCTAAATATTTTGCGATATTGCTGTTGGATTGAATTTTATGGTTTAAGTGCGAAGAACATGATATTTAAGGAATAAAGCCAACACACAAAACGTTAAAAAAGCGCCCCTTTGGGCGCAATATAAAATCTGAAAAGCTTTCAGATTTTGTTTTGTTTTGTTTTCTTAACTCTAGTTTAAACACTTCGTGTCCCACAAAACGTACCACGAAACTTACAAAAGTAAGTTATAGCACTAATAAAATAAATAAGCAAATGTGCAATAGTATGTAAATTGGAAAAAATAATAAAAAATGTATAAATAATAAGCAATTTTTTTTAATTCTGAAAGGTTTCAGATTTTAATGTGTGTTTAATTTTCTTAAAGGTTTTA
Source organism: Stegodyphus mimosarum (assembly GCA_000611955.2). Lineage (NCBI taxonomy): Eukaryota > Metazoa > Arthropoda > Arachnida > Araneae > Eresidae > Stegodyphus > Stegodyphus mimosarum. The sequence goes on from KK119645.1 coordinate 290,455, forward strand.
GATTCGCCCAGAAAGGTTTTTTTACGCTCTCGCTGGGTTCACAGTCTACCAGTCTGCTGTTACACTCACTCTTAAATCTCATTTATTTTTGTCCTTTTAGCTTGATTATTAAGAATCATTTTCTTCGCACTTATGTCGTACAGACTTACACAGCAAAATTACAAAAAATTTTAAAGCAGCATAGGAGTACATGTTTAGAATTCCCGATGCAGTGTTAATTTTTAGCATATATTTTTCTATTTGTTTCAGTCTTTTCTACGTCTATCATATCAATACCCAATTTTCTTAGTAAGAAGGCTTGCAAGACTTTAGTCTTTTAATTATTAAAGTGTATCATCTTGTGTGTCAACTTTATTTATTAAATATCACGTTCTTCCCGCTTGCGCCACATAAAATTCGATTCAATGAGAATATCTTTAGAATTTCCGATAGACAGTTTCGAGCGCTGAAGATAAAATTATTTTATTCCGTACAGTGTTGCCACTGCTCGCTTTGAAATCATTGAGTTTGTAAATCAAAAATTCGTTAAGTGTTTATAAAATATGAAATAGATAATAAAACAAATTCGAAATTCAAAATTCGGTTTTCTAAGTGCTGATGCTAGGCTGGAGGACTAAGTTATATAAAACAGGATACCTCTAGATATGGTTGTTTTTTCATAATATGAGAAACATACGCACATTCACGCAGATCCTTCAATTTCTTTAAATATATATAAAGGAATGTATTTCTTTAAATATATATAATATAAGGGAGATAATATTCGGTTTCAACAATTCGGAAATTGATATAATTCATTTAAGTGTTTAGACTCAAAATGCCATTACGAAACGAGTATCCCATTCGGGACTAACGTCTCTTTTGGACTAATCAATAAATTAAAAAAAATAAGTAAAAGAAAAAATAAAATAAAATTGTAAAAATATAATAAAAAAAGAGCATTCAATAATCTGAACTGCGTAGAATTCCGAAAAGTAGAAAAACAGAAACGCCGCTACCGCAGCTGCACAACGCACTTGAAGGAAGTCCAAATCTCTTCAAATAGCTCTTAAAATTGCAATGTCTAGTCAAAAATTAAGTTTCTTTAAATCTATTGAAAATTGATAGCTATGTTTAATTTAAATTCGGTTGAAATTTTACTGCAAAATATTTCCTTTCAACTTATACACGGTTGGACATATGTTCGGGAAGATACAGAACGTGGACTAAGAAAAGAAAATACCTTTTCTTATTTCATTGACTAAAGAGTTAAAACTGAAAAAGCGGAGCTTTAAAATATTATGTTTCATAAGTGCTCATATACTAAACATGATATATTATGGTTTTCACAAATATAAAATTTTTCTTTAAGCTATTTAACAAATTTATGTTGTTTATATATGAATTGCACATTGTAAACGGGATAGACAAAATATGAAGTCTATGTCTTTTCAAATCGAAAGATTGATATCATTTAGAAAGATAGCTCAGAAATATGCATTCTTCATGTGCAATTTACTCGTACCCTACGCATGCAACGTTTGTTTTCTTATCCTAAGTGTAGAAGAAATTAAACATTTATAAAATAGCAGCTGTAAAACATATACCGATGAGACAAGATGTGTAATCATTATTGGATAATTTTGTTCCGTCTTATAAATGACACATAACCCTTATATTTGACTACATAATACTAATAAACTAGTATAGTATTATTCATCCGCCCACCAAAGGAAAAGCTTACTTACGTATCAAAATTCCCTTAATTTTTTCATTAAAGTAAATGACAAATTCATTTCTTTCAAACATATAGAGAGAATCTGAACAAGTGGGCAAAGCTTTAGGGGTTGATAGAAGACAGCTATACGAACAATATTCGTCATAGAATGTATGACCGGAACGCAAGCGGTGAGAAGTTAAAGGGTAGTTTTCCACTGTCACATTTAAAGAATTAACATACGAATGAGAGGAGATACTTCAGAAAAGATTTTATTAACAGAACATGCTCACAGAAATTGCTCAGAAGACCTTCCATCAGCTGTAATGCAGATTTCACACTTAGGGGAAAAGGATTGCCGCACATTAGCGAAGACACCAGGCATTTCCCGAATATCGCCGGCAACAACGGCGATCCTGCCAACCATATCCATACTGATTTCAATGGAGCACTCCTATATTAGGCTTTCCATATGGCCCCCCAGGAAAACGTTCAAACAAGAGATCCGGTGATCTTAGTGGCCAAACTATGGGACCACCTAGACCAATCCAACGCCCTAAAAATTTCGTGGTTCGTATAATCAGCAGTCCTCTTGGCAATCCACGGTAGAAAATTCAGTTGGGTGCGAGGACTTATAATTCGAAGTAGTTTTAAGACTGTTTAATCCTTTATTGTGATTTTTGACATACTGAACTTTACATGCCACCGCTCAGGTAGGCATTGTCCGGCCACAAGCAGCCTGAAAAGTAACAGCCATTTCACTGCTGTTCTTAAAAGAACATTTCTTCACCGTGTAAATAGTGTACTTAACAATTTCTGAACTTTTCATGTAAATAGTTGGAATTATGTGCATATACCTTTTCATTTAGTAATCGGCAAGCCACGCCCCTTCATGACATTAGATTTGCTGCTTTAGGCCACGCAACCAGCTAAACAGTGCCTGACCACAGCCTCTTCTACAGCTCCGTCCAATCTTGCCACTTTCTTGCAGAAAGGAATGGGCTTCGAAGTTTTTCCCACCTCAGCTTAAACCTCATTTGGAGAATACTATTTATGGACTTCTTGAGACGTCTGGCCCAATTCGGGATTCACTCAGGAATCTGGCAAGAGTAGGGGCAAGAATTCCCCGCTGCATGCCATAATAATAATAGTATCAAAGAATCAAGGGTGCGAGGACCGACCCTTTTTATACCATTTATTTATAATGCCACCTAGCGGCTCACCGTTTGCTTTCCGACCATACATTCTATGACGAATATTACTCTTATAGCTACCTTCTATCACCCTCTAAACTTTCGTCCACTTGTTCGGTTTCATCCTATATTAATTTAAATGATGTGTAAAGGAAGTTTGATTCACATAATATTTATTTTCAATCCTCACTATTGCTTTCCTGATTGACCTTCATTAACAACTTTAAAAGTTAAAAAAGTATTTTCAAAGGAAAATTCTTGGTTGTTCAGGTTCAGGTACTAATGTGTGAAATTTTTTAAGTGATATTCTCTTTTTTAAATCACGCTTAGAAAAGAAAGGAATAATTTAAAAAATATATTAAATTCGAAAACTTTAAAATAATGTTTTTTACTGAACTTATGCTCCGAATATATCCCTACTTTAGTTGGGAAAACAATATAAGTGTTCAGAAGAAAATTTCTTACACATAACTTTAAGAAATGTTATCTATATGAACGAATAACTGAATATTCGCTTTTAAACTTATTATGCAGTTGCTATAGTTACAGGAAAAAATCAAATATCTGTTTTAAAATATCTGATGTGGACATCACATGACTTCCTTGTACGGCCTTTTAAATTACACACTTTTGCTGCCCTTCATTCAAACGTATTTCCTTGAATTTCATTAGAGATATATTTCTCATTCAATCAATTCAGTTCGCACTTCGCTGCAAGGCAAAAATACACAAAACCTCAAAACATTCTCATTAAAATTTTTAAAATACTGAAAAACCTAAAAGATCAAAAACAGTTTTAAAAAACAAACAAACAAATTTTGCAGCTAAAATTAGAGTTTCTAGGGGAAAATAAACAATTTGTCCAACGGGCGGGAAGACAAATTTTTCGGTGCACAAAACTGAAAGTTAACTTTTGGCCACACTGTGCAAAAACATACTGAAGTTGTCGCAACAACTAACTTTATTCACAATTCCACTAAGATTTTCAAATGTAAGCAAATGACGGCCTTGTTAGCCTAGCGCCAATTAAAGTTTTTGATTTTTATAATTCTACAACTATTGCATGAAGATTAAGCAAAAAAGTGAACAATTTACCAACACGTAAGAATACAAAACTTAGCTCACTTAGCCAGGTAGCAGATGTATGTTTGTAGCGGCCGATTGTAACGAAAAAGGGAGATGCATAATAAAATGTTATAGCAGTCCCATATGCAAAATTTCAACGTTCTACGGCTACTCGTTTTAGAGTTATGCGAAATACATACATACGTACGTACATACAGACATCACGAAAAAATCTGTTCTGAATCCATTTTAAATTCATTATTGGATTAAAAAATGGATTTAAAATTTATTCAGAAGAGATTTTTCAATGACGTCTGTACGTACCTATGTACATTTGAAATTTAGCAGAATAGTGAATCAGTTTCTGCACCTTCAGTGTCTTTTTGCCGACTGGAACCAAAAGCAAACGTTTAGTTTTGTGCGCCGGAAAAGCTGCCTTCTTGTCCGCTTGGCCGAATTGCTTGTTTTTTGCGTTAGCGCGAAGCGGCAGTTTGCCCATAAGGGCTATTAATTTCGTTTTGGTATTTTGCGTCGATTCACTTTTGAAATTATTGAAAATAAAATTATCATGCGATTTCTGGTGATCCTGCGTTTGCAATCGCCTGATAGCTTTTTCCCGGCAGGCCTTGCGATAAAGGTTTATGTAAACAAAATTTAGAATTCGGAATGCAACCGATATTTTTTGCTTATTAAGTTAGGTTATTCTTTATTATTTTTTTCAGATTACCTGATTAATTATACTTGGATTATATTTCAGTCTAATATGTTTATGTATGAGATGCGTTGTGAATAAAAATAAGAAAAACTTGGATAACATGGTCTTCATGAGAGAATCACGTTTATTCTTTAGTGTGATATAATATTATTTTTTTGGTGATATTGCTGTTGAATTCAGTGCGAAGAACATGATGTTTAATAAATAGAGATTACACCGAAAACGTTAAAAAAAGGCTTCTACGGGTGTAATATAAAATCTGAAAACTTTCAGATTTTTTTTATACTTCTCTATATTTTTCAATTTTTAATAAAGATATTTTGAGATTTTATGTATTTTTGCCTTCTCGCGAAGTGAGAACTGAATTCATGGAATGAGAAGTCTACCCCTAATGAAATTCGAAAAAATAAATTTAAATGAAATACAGCAAAAAATGCGTTTAATGTAATATTCCGTGCAAAGAAATCATGTGGTAATCGCATCAGATTTTTTATAGTTTGCAATCATTAAGATTATTATCAGAATTTCTTACATGTTTCTTGTGGTTTGTGCTTTCGTACCCTAATCTAGGCTACAGTCATTTGACCCCTTCAAAGTTCTCTTTTAATCCGCTGCTTCGACTCGCCGGCCATCGGATTTAATCCATTAATCTGATTCAAAAGCACGTTTTACAAAAACAGGAGAGTAAGGTATACTTATTCCTTTCTCGTTCTTTTCTCTCCACTAATCTTCATACTGGTTTAAGGCACATGCCGATGTTCTGTGTTCATTCTACTTTATTTTTTAACTTGTTTCAACTTTCATTTAGTGAAACAGAGAACCTGTCTGGCGATGTTTATTAAGATTTTTAGCGGCTCACAATATTATTATTAATGGACATTTTAAAAAGGTTGCCTTTTTCTGTTTACGTCGAAATACTGGAACATGTTTGAGATACTCTTCTGTTATCAGGGCCGGAGTCATCGCCAAATGTTTTGCTAAACTCGCCAAGACATTGGTTCATATTGAAGTCTCCAATATTTACTTCTAAAGTAGTTACAATGTTAACTTTTTTAAGAAAAAGTGAAAGGATTCTTTTTCAAAATTGGCAACGAGATTGCAAATTCTAGAGACGTAACGGTCACTTGTTAGTCCAAAGGGGCTTTGTCCTTGAGGGACTATTGGTTTCGATTTGCGATTTTGCGTCGAATCACTATGAATGTCCGTTTCGCTTTTCAAATTGCTGCCACCAAATATTATCGCCCTGTATTGAAAGAAATTAAATAATGAAGAATGTGCATAAATGTATGTATGTTTCTCGCATTGTGATAAATCAACCATCCAATCTAGAGCCATCCAATTTTGAATGACGTAATCCTACTGCGAATATGGGCATTTGGAAGGCCAAATTTGAAATCTGGAATTTGTTTTATTACCGATTTCATATTTTGTAAAACATTAACGAATTTTTTTTAAAAAAACTCCAGGATTTCAAAGCGAGAAATGGCAACGTTGTACAGAAAAAACATTTTTATCTCCAGTGCGTGAGACTGTGTATCGGAAGTTCTAAAGATAGGCTCAATTTAAAATTAATTTGGAATATTGCTCTTGACCTGAATTGTATGGTTTAAGTGAGAAGAACATGACATTTAATAAATAAAGGTAGCACACAGAATGTTAAAAAATGTCCCTTTGGACGTAATTTAAAATCTGATACCTTTCAGATTTTCTTTAATTTTTGCTTTGTTTTTATTATTATTGTATTTACCATGAATTTGAAAATTTGGACCTGCCTAATAATGAAACATCTTCCGTACAATTTCTTCAGGAATGAGGAATTATTCAGTCTGAAACAAAGTGCACGAAAAACCATAAAATGATTTTTTTTTTCTGATTTCTTTGAAAAGTTGTTTAGATTACATTAAAAATTGCTAACTTTACGAATATCCGCTGTTTTTTGTTTTTTTTTATGCTTCGAATTTTTCGCCAGATCGTCAGCTTTTGGTGATATCTGAATCCGGTATCGATAACAGAACAGTACCCTGTTTGATTCTTCCCTGTGTATTTAGAGACACAGACTTTGCCTTGTTTTTATACACAAGGAAGTATTTTCTCTCTCTTTTCGGCATACATTTGTGGTGTAACTGGAAGCACACTCGACGGGTGTTCTAGAGGTCCAGCATTCGAATCGCTGCAAGGGCACTGTACATTTTCCATGATTCCTGCTTCAAAATAACCTAATGACTCTGCAGTTTTATTTAAGTTGTTTGTTTGCTAGATTTTACTCTGTCGTACAGAGAAATGTTTTTGAAATTTTGCACGCATTCATCTTCGGAAGACAATTTAATACTGTATGAAGAATAATTTTTATTTATAGTTGAAGTTTTTCCAAGTATGTTTTTTAAGATCAAGCTATTTACCACAAAATTTTGGTTTTTATATCTTAGCATAAATTAAAAAGTAATTTTCTCAAGAGCTTTTTAGCTTTAACTTAATTAACTGAATTTTGTTCAATCTTATATTAGAACAGGAAAATGCATGTACCGGGGACGCAGTCAGCTGATCAGGCACAAAGGGATTCC
>KK119645.1:297757-335238 GCA_000611955.2 Stegodyphus mimosarum
GAAAGTATGGACGAATTTTTCCCTATCAGCTGAAAAAAGTGAGTGTTCATTGTTTAGCATTGATTGGGTCGTAATTTATTATTACATTTTAGATAAAGCAAAAACGAGTTTTCTGCTCTGAAATTTCTGAGTTTTCTTCTCTAATTTATATTTATTTTAATGTTTTATATATGTGTATTACATGTATACCTTGCACACACACGTGAAAAAAAAATGGGACAGTTCTATGCCTCCCGTTGTACTGGACCGATTGTCAAAATTTAACCTGCGCTTTCCATGTCTCGAAAGGGCGACTTTGGATATACATTAGATCTATATATAGCTATCAGAGTAATTATTCTAACATAGGTATTTTGACACAAAATCAGACTTTTTCTGAAATAACGTACCAATTGTTTTTTAATATTTCAGTTCTACGACTCAAATTATGCCTAGATATTAAATTTTGTAAATTTTGGTGAGAAAGTTATGGAGATATTTAAAAATTTATCTTGGCGCCTTTTTTTTCAGTTTGCGCCAAGAATTATTCCCTTGAAGAAATTTTTAATTCATAGCAACCTATTTTCTTTTCCCTTTTCTCATTGTACACAAACGGTGGAAAAAGAAAAAAAGGTACAGCATTCATTTTTTCAAGTAATTTTAACAAACTGCGTAAACCAAATTTGGCGTTTTATCGCTTATAACAAATATGCCAAATTTCAGAACGCACCAGTATGTAAATTTATGTATATTTACAAATTTTGAATAAAAAACTCTAATTGTTGGAGGTATGCTTAGAAATACATCTACTTTAAGATGATGGTAAAGCTTTTATAGTTTATAATTAAATTTTTTTTCGAAAAAATTTCTAAAAATTATTTAAAAATACAAATTTTAAAAATAAATCATAAAAAAATTTCAATCAAAAATAATCATACCTAGTATTTTCGCGCATTAAGCAGCTAAAAACGTATCAGTAAAACATAAGGTAAGAAATTTAGAACCAATTTTTCACAAAGACCTAAAATTGAAATCCATAAGTAATAAATTTCAAATAATCTTATAAATGCAAAAAAGAATTTAATAAGAATTAAATCCAAAACACTCAAACAATCAATTTCCCAATTCAAAAAAAAAAAAAAAAAAAAAAAAAAAAAAAAAAAAATTCAATCAACTTCAATGCCAGTTCGTCAGGAGGAGAAACACTGAAATGAATTGAAATCTCTCTTCCACAAAAATCCTTGCTTTTCTCTTTCCAGAATTAGCCAATGAGCCATTTCAATGTATTTTAATTATAATAGTTCACCCGAAAATTCTGGCTCCTCCCCCACAACAAGGGAAAAAACAAAGTAAATTTTAAAAAAAAAATTTTGCCTTTAAATGAAGAGAACTCTATTCAAAGAATTGAAAACGTAAGTGAAATAATAAAATACTTTAGTGAAAAATTGAAATCAGAATTTTTAATAATTAAGAGAGAAAAAAGAGAACATTATCCAAAGAATTGAAAAGGTAAGTGAAATTATAAAACTTTAATGAAAAGACTTAATCTAAATGGAATTGAAATAAAAACTTACAATAAATAATCAAAAACTTCGAGTTCTTTCAGTTAGAACACCGAAACTATAAAAAAGATCATTGCAGTAGTGAGGTTTAGGTTTTCTAGTTTGACGTCATTGGCGAAATTAAAATTCATTGGCGGGGAAGTAATCCTTCAGAACGCGAAAAATCGCAACAAAAAATAAATTTTTGAAACCAAAAGAAAAACTTTTAAAAACTTATATTAAAATTTTAATAGATATTTTGAAAAAGAAAAAAATTACTTTACAAATTAAAATGAAGTTTAAGTAATTTCTGACCTTTTTTAAAACAAATAGGAAATAAAGAATGTGATTTAGTGTAAAACTTTAAATTAAATTTTCTCATGACTTTAAAATATGTAGATTCAATAAGGGTATACTCAAAAAGTGGTCAAAAAGTTTCTTAAATTTTGTAGAAATGACTAAAAAATCCTAAAGTTTAGATTTTTTAATTTTTTTTATATAAAAATTACAGAAAATGCAGAAGAAAGCTTGAGAACGTAGTAAAGGATCTATTGTTAGAAAAGTAAAAAGTCTTCACGTCATGGGCTTATCATGACGACTTTGAAAATAGGAGGTCCTTGATTTAATAAAAGAATAATAGTTAAGAGAGCAAAATAAATAAATAAATATTGTTTTTTATAAAAACCTATAAACCCTTTAAAACATATACACAATACATACACTACTTGACATTGAAAACACCAAGAAGGAGTGGCCAGAAAGTGAAACTCGGCAAACAGAGAGCGGCAACAACGAACAATAAGTGATCTTTATTTTGAAATGATATGCATAGCACAGAGCGATATAGCATCGGCCCAGCAGGTTGTAGCAAGGCGTACAAAAAGCAACACGAGTAGATATATAGTCACTGAGACTACGGATGGTGCCCTGAGTAATGGGTCTCCATTCTCTGCCAACGATTTGCCAGTTCGTCTTCTGAACGCGGCAATGGCAGGGTCTGCAAATGGCGTCCAACCACATCGCAAATGTCTTCGATTGGTGATAAATCAGGAAAGAACGGTAGCCAGGAAAGCATCTGTACAACCTGTAGAGCACGTTGGCTGATGCAAGCAGTGGGGCGTTATCCTGCTCATAAAAGACACTGGGCACTCTCTGAAGTAGAGGACTGTCACAACCAACAGCACGTCATCCACGTATCGTTGGGCCGCCGTAGTGCCCTGAACACGAACTATAGGTGACCTGGAATCGTACGCAGTTTCGCCCCAAACCAGAATGCCGTATTGTCGCGCAGTGGGGCGTTCCACAATTGCTGTTGGATTGGACTTGTCTCCACATCGATGCCATACTCGTACGCGGCGACTATCGTTGGAGAAACAGAGGCGTGACTCGTCTGAGAACACTACTCTATGCCATTCCGTCGACCACATCGCTCGAACCTGGCACCACGTCTATGATGTGGTGTCAATGGCAGTATTCTTAACGGACGTCACGAGTGCAGGCTACTAGCCACCAATCGACGGCAAAAGCTTCTGGTTAATATGGAGACATCCAGGGTGTCTTGAACATGCTCCAGAATGGAGGTAGAAATGGCTTGCGGGTGCACCACTGCTTGTCAGCGGATACGTCCATCCACGCGTGTTGACGTCACTCTGGCTGCACCAGTACACCTCGAACTTGCAACATTTCCTTGTTCCAACCCTTGTCGCCACAGATGGTGAACTGTGGATGTATCAGCTGAGATTTGCCGTATGGACCAACCTGCCCTTCTCAGTCCAATCACCATGCCCCTCGTCAAATCTTCTGTTTACTAGAACTGCCTTCGTTGACGACTGCCTGGCATTTTATGCTATTGAACTCTGAGACAAGAACAAATTTTCTACGATGATTTCCTCAGCAGAAATAATGGCACAAAAATTGGAACATTCTGCGAGTTCCTTCCCTTATATCATCTTCAGCTTGCACTGGAGAGCTGTGCATTATACATCATTCGCATAACTAGGTGACGTGCGTCAACTCTAAAATTTGCATAATTTTCGGATCACTCCTTCTTGGTGCTGCATTTTCAATGTCGGGTATATATATATGTAAGATATAACAAAATACCATGGCTGCTTTAAGAATGATTGGCGACCTCAAAATCAACTATTCTAGATTTGGTTTTCTCCGTCGTAAATTCATCTGTTCTCCCAATTTCGACATCTTTCCATGTTACATAACAACCTAAAATTAACCAATCTTAGCTTAGAGTACTTTCCGCATCTAAGCGGTATAAATACTGTTTTGCAAAAGAATTACGTCGTTCCTTTCCCTAGCTTCTACCATGCTTCTTCGTTTTGCTTGGCTTCTCAGTCTAAGATGCCTACGTCTTACTTACCCAGTCTATATTAGAAAAAAGTGTGATTGCTTATCATCTAGAAACATTTCATCTGCTAAGAAATGATTTAGTATGTTTGAAAATAAAGATTGGGAATTCTTCAAATTCATCTGTATCAGCGTCATCTTTCCGTCTTTCTACTCCACTATCGAAATCCGTTAAACAACCATCTACCTCATTGCGCATCGAAAATATTAGATATATATTCCTAATCTGTTACTCGGCTCAGAGAGCTCTGTTTTTTTATTCTCATATGTTGATGAATTGTGTGCTTTTTGCTTTAAAAGTGACTGAGTTACGTTGTTCTTATGTTCCGACTAAGGTTTTGATGCCTTTAGTTAATCTGCATGCAATAGTTGTAAAATTATCAATAGTTTAAAAGTATATAAGATATTTCTCCCGCCTTTTTAGCATGCTTTCGTGGTGTAATGGTCAGCACACTCGGCGCGTATGATAGAGGTCCTAGTTTCGAGTCCCGGCTAGGGCATTGCACATTTCTTCACTCTCCTTCTTCAAAAACAAAAAGCAAAACAAAGCAAAAAAAATATTGTCTCTACAAGTGTAAATGGCCTAGCGAGACCGCCATTTGTTTACATTTGAAATTCTTAGTAGAGCAGTGAATTAAATCAGATGGTACACCAATTTCAATATCTTTTTGCCCAGTGGGACCAAAAGATAACTTTCAATTTTGTGCACCGAAAATTTTATATTTCTCCTCGTTCGCTGAATTGCTTATATTTGTGTAGAAACTCTAATTTTAATTGTAACTTTTTTACTATTTTCAACTCTATCTCGCATTTTATGTTTTCCCTGTATTTTACAATTTTTAATGATAATCTTTTAAGTTATGTATTTTTTACTTGCCGCAAAATGTGAACTGAATTGATTGAATGAGAAATATAAGTCTAATTAAATTCGCAGAAATAAGTTTAAACGGAATGCAACAAAAAATGTTTAATTTAATAGGATGTACAAGGAAGTTATGTGGTGTCGACATCAGACACTTTTTTAGAAAATAATACTCAAGAAATCCGGCGTTCTCCAATTTGGTTGGTTTCAGAGAATTCCTTGCCTTTTTTAGGTTTGTTTTATGCTAAAATTATTTAGATGTATAATCCCAACGTAAATTATCTTTTGATTATGGAAACATTTTACTCTAATATTAATACACTTAAATGTGTTTCTTAGAATTTTTATTTTAAGGTTTTTTCTTTTCCCCGGTTTTAATTTTCTTAAATGGAAAAATTTAACAAATATACGTACAATGGCTCCCAAAAGTGTTCGTCCACTTATGATTTTTATTCAAACAGGACTCTATCCATTAATTAAAAGTAAACTTTCTGAATGAGATTTTAATAATAAGATCTATAATCTATTCGTAACAAAATTACATGAAATATTTTTTAAATAGAGCGAAACTTTATTTTTAAGAAATTAATAATCAAAAAATTATAAACATTTTATCTCACAAAAGTCTTCGTGCACTGAAATATTTTTGGATAAAATCAAAGTTAGAATGATCGTTTGCCGCTTTTTTTAATTTTTGCATTGTGGTGGCATTTAAAAAATCGTTTGCTTTAATTTTTTATTGTTTACTTCATAATATTCTATTTATTACTGAAAAATGGGTCGCAGTCGTAAAGAAATAACAAACAGCATTCGAAAATTGATCATGTTTCACCATAGTAGTGGTAAATCAATTCGAAATATCGCTAAATTAGTTAATTTTTCCCATTCTACAATGCAGTATGTGATAAACTGCTTTGGAAAAAAAATCGGATCGAGAACAAGGTAAGAAAACGTCGATTGAGAAAGTTAACTAAACGTGATCAGAGATTTATTTTTAGAAAATTTGTGAAAAACCCAGTTTTGAGTGCTGTGAAACTTTCTGCAGAATTTAATGCAAAGATTTCTACTTCAATTTCACCTGAAACTGTTCGACGAGTTCTCAAAGAAGCTGGATTATTACATGGGCGTTCTGCCCGTAAAAATGTTTTTTGTTAGTGAGAAAAACAGAAACCTTAAGCTTTCATTCGCAAAATCAATGGTAAATACACCCGAAACGTACCGGAATAATGTCCTATTTGCTGACGAAAGCAAATTTAACATTTTTGGTTCCGATGGTCGAATAACTGTATGGAAAAGGAAAAATGAGGAACTTCAGTCTAAGAACTTGGTTGGAACAGTTAAGCATGGCGGTGGAGGTGTTCTTGTGTCGGCGTGCATGGCAGCACCAGGTCTAGGTAATTTGGTATTTATGGATGACATAATGAATCATTCTCTTTATTTAAATATTTTAAGAGACAATTCAAAATTATCAGCCCAAAATGTGGGTAGTGGAAACAACTTTATTTTTAATCATGATAACGATCCTAAGCATACGGGTCTCAACGTTCGCCTGTGGTGTCTCTATTATTGTCCACAGGTTTCGAACTAAAGAACTATAGGTTAGAGTACGAAAACACGACATCCAAACGAAAAGCGAACTCAAAACAGTCACGATGGAAGAATGGATGAACGTTGGTACAGAAATTACAAAAAACTAGTAAAATCTATTCCCAGAGGTTTAAAAGCTGTTGTGGATGCTAAAGGATATCCTACTAAATATTAATTTAACGAAAAATGAAAATATTTACTAATGTGTCAAGATTTTTTTGAAGTGTACGAAGACTTTTGGGAGATAAAGTGTTTGTCATTTCTTCATTATTAATTTCTTAAAAATAAAGTTGCGCTATATTTAAAACATATTTCATGAAATTTTATTACGAATCGATTATAGATCTGATTATTAGAATCTCATTCAGAAAGTTCACTTTTAATTAATAGATAGAGCCATATTTCAATGAAAATCATAAGTGTGTAGAGACATTAGGTTTTTACGAAGCAGGAGAGGTGAAACATATGCATTGCCTTCGCCGGGAATCGAACCACGGACCTCTGAAATACCGGCTCAGTGTGCTGACCATTACACCACGAAGGCATGCGAAGAAAGAGGGAGAAATACCTTATATACTCCCCTTTTTAAAGGGCGACTAGGGTTTTAGGGGACCTAGTCGCCAAATCCTGGGTGTGGAGAGTCATCATCCACAACCCTTTTAGTTCGGGCGCCAGTGTAGAGACATTAGGTATTTTTTTGGAACAAGAGAGATGAAAAATATGCAATTCCTTCGCCGGGAATCGAACCACGGACCTCTGAAATACCGGCTCAGTGTGCTGACCATTACACCACGAAGGCATGCGAAGAAAGAGGGAGAAATACCTTATAAGTGTACGAACACTTTTGGGGGCCACTGCAATTTGATTCTGAATGATAGTTTTAATCTGGCAACTGGCTTGAACCACATCAGAGCAAAGCACTGCACAGGTAAAAAACCGCATTATTAGGATATTTTCTCGCTCTTGTAGTAACTGCATTGTAGAATTGCTGCGCCTAGTCTTTCTATCAGTTAATGCTGTTTCCTTGTGCGTGCAACTGCCATGACCGTTACCTTCTCAAGCCCGAAATACACAGAGTAGCAATAGATGTCACCAACCTCATCTATCCCATTAACCTTTGACAAATGATTTTATTTTGTTCTGTTTCATTTTAAAATAAGTGCCGTAAACCACAAACTTCCCGGAAAACCCCAGGCGAAATTGACTTAATGAACGCGCAAAATAACGTTGCAGTCTTTTGCAACTGACAAAAAAAAATTAGAAAGTTACTGTTTGCTTTTTGAAAGTTTCATTTCTAGGAATGGGTGTAAGTAAATGTTGCTAGAAAGTTACCACAATATTGGGCGAACGTATAATTATACAGGTTTTTTCAGTTTCTTTTTATTTTCTGACATTGGATTAGAGTTGTTTTAATTTCCAAGAAAGATTTTTCCTCACGAGCATACGCATATACTCAAAATAAACTGGTTCCCGCGGTTATTTTACAAGTGTTGTTATTATTTACCTTAAAAATTTCCATTCGGTTTTAAACAAAAATTACTGTATATTAAATTCTCCGGATGCTTCAGCCTGTTTCCTTACTGACAACAGGTTCCTAAAGCAAATAAAACTCGTATTTTAAAAGAGTTGCTGCATGTCTCGCCGATGTGTTTATTTCTTATAATAATCTGAAAGTGTTTGGCTGACAATGGAAATAGGATTAATAAAGTAGAAAATGAAAGGTGCATGTTGTCTTTCAGTCTAAGTCGGTGATTCTCAACCACTGTGCCGCCAAATTCTTAAAGTGTGCAGCCGAATTTTAGAAATGTATATAGTAAAAATTATAATGGATTTAATCCTAGTATACGGTGCACATGAGTATTGGGGAAATTCGGTTTTTAAGACATTAATAAACGCGCCAATTGTGGTATCCTAACTGATTTTGGTGCTCTGGAGGAGAACGCATTTCGGAGCATTTTCGCGCATGTTTAGTATATAATTCAAATTGAGAAGTTCTGATTGGTGCAGATGGGAGACTAGCTTACCTATCAGACATTTGTGTTACTTTTGATAACATAAATTCAAGTATGCAAGGGCCAAAAGAAAATATATTAAACTCAATAAATAAACCGACGGGATTCCAAAAACAAATAACTTTATGGAAAAACAAAGCTCAAGAAGGCTATTTGGAAAAGTTTGAATTAGTCCCAAAGGATTTTAATGTAAAACTATTCATAAAATTGTTATTGCCCATTTGACAACATCAGAGAAAAGAATTATTCATTATTTCTCAAATCTAGATATAAAAAAATTTCATGGGGTTCGTAATCCATTTGTGATAACGAATACTTTTGTATTTGAATTAACTTTGAATGAAGAGGAAGAACTAATTTTGCTTTCTAATAATTGAGATTTAATTTTAAAATATTCGACAGAATCAATTAATTCATTTTGGATTAACATTAGATCTCGTGACCAAAAAAGCTTTAAAAATAATATTACAATTTTCTACATCTTATTTATGTGAATTCAGATTTTCAGTATTAACCAACATAAAAACGAATAAAAGATTGAGTCTATTAGATGGTAGAAAACGATACGAGAGTAGCATTGCCATTTTTACGACCCAATCTAAATGAAATTATCAAAAAACACCGAACTCAAATTTCTCATTAAAAGTATTCTTATTATTAACTTGGAATCCCTTAATAAACGTACTGCTGTTTTTGTAGTACATCTTATTTTATTTTACATTTAAAATTATTATCATAAACTATTTTACACAGTGTATTATAGAAAAGAAAAAACTTTTGTAACAGTGTAACAGTGTTTGTAACAGTGTTTGAAACAGTGTAAAGAACTTTTAAACTTATCTTTTTCATTGTGTGCCGCCAAATTTTGAAATCGTTAAAAGTGTGCCGCGACCAAAAAAAAGGTTGAGAATCACTGCTCTAAGTTAAAATAGCGGGAGAAAATTGTTCATTTCTTTCAGCGTATTAGTGCGGAGCAAGCTGAGCTTATTTTATCTGGGAACCTGTAGAAATATTAGGACTATTTTGGAACAGGAAACATTTAAAAAAATTAATTTAAAAACTGTCATTGCCGGGACTCGAACTCCGGACCTCGCGATTGCTAGCCGAACGTGCTTCGAGTTACACCAGGGATGCACACGGATAAGAAGGAGAAATTTTTTTACAATCCGTTATAAAGTGTTTCAGTACAATATGTCTCAGCATCTTTTTCACAAACTAAAAAAGTTACTAAGCGGAAGTATATTTTATCAGAATAAAATAAAAAAGTATTCAAAATTATCGATGATATTTATTTAGGAAATTCCAAGAATAGTACAGCACTGAATTGAAATTACTATTAAAAATTTTTAAACTTAAAATTTATATATATAAATTTCCTGGCTTATACGAAAACTGAGACAAGGATTTTCAGTCATAAAAGACTAGGATCGTATATCTCATTCGACGACAAAATTAAAGCTCATATTACAAAAATCTATAAAAGAAACCCTAGACGAAAAATAACGTCATGTTTAAAACTCACATGGATAAAATAAACAGGGATAAGATAAACACCTGCACGAATAAACGCCCCCGTAAATATAAAACTAAACTCAGTGGCGCAACAAGCCTAGTAGAACATGGCCTGCAGTGCCCCGATATCTGTTGGGCCACGGGGTGGATGAGCATATGCCCTGAACAAATGGTCAGTTTGTCGCAAGCTTAGTCCCCCCCGGGGCTTAGTCCCCAAACGAACTTGGTACTCATTTTATCGACCCTCACAAGGTAAGAAAGGTTGAGTCAACTTTGCTCAGATCGGGAATCGAGTCCCAGACCCGTGCTGCTGCTGCCCGATGCGCTAGCCACTGCGCCACCGGGGCTCTGACATAAATATACACGGTGAGCCTAAAAAGAACTTCGCCATTGTATGAACTCCTAGCAGCCTTTTAGCTCAACCAATCGAAATTTAATTTCAGATATTGTTATTTGAAAGTATGTGCTCGAGATTGTGATGATTTAAAACAATAGAGCTCTCATTGTTACGGTTACAGTGAAAGCGTTTGAAAGCATTATCATATTGAATCTTTACAAAGGTCCGGTAAGAGTAGTATAGAGTATCTACTGGCCTCACCTGCGTAAAAGAGTTTGTACTTCGAACTAGAACTAGTTTGTATCACGAAGTGAGAATTAATTGAATGAGAAATATATCTCTAATGAAATTCGAAGAAATAAGTTTAAATGAATTGCAGCAAAAAATACGTATATTTTATATATTCTGTAGAAGGAAGTCATGTGGTGTACACATCATATTTTTTTAACTGACACTGTTCAAAGTCATCTGTAGCTGGATCTATCAGCTGAAATGCCACCAAATTTTGCAGGGAGACTAATAACATTCCGTGACATTCCAGGATAACCGCTAATAACATTCCGGGAAAGAGATTCCGTGAAAAAAATAATTAGTCACGAGAGGCGGAAATATGACGCTCTCTATGCAGCTGAAAATTTCCATGAAGCGCAGGTAACATTTTAAAATGCAAATACATGCTTCCGCAAACGATGGCAGCTCCAGTAATTCAGTATATAAAGATAAGAGGAAAACACCGAAGGAAATTTTCAGTGCTAGTAGGATTCAACATGCGTTTCACTTTACCTCGTGACGCGTTACTTCTGAAGTTGCTTTAGCTTCACTTATCGAACGCAGCCTCAGTTATTCGTGAGTTTAGAAGTATTATTATAAGCTGCGTAAAGGCCTTCTTCCAATTAATGCATTGAAAGCCACGATCCAAAATTTAAAGAAAAGGATCCTTAGCAATTTTATCTGGTAGTGGCCGTAAACTGACGCCAGAACAGACAGTTATTGGTGGCACCATTGCAATCGTTGACGGTATACATGAGAGCATTACTGGTAGCAGTAATTCCAAGGAGTAGTGCCACAACTGGATTTAAATCTTTCGAGGGCATGAAAAATTTTGCGGAAAGTTCCCCACTTGTATCTACGTAATATACACCGCATGCAGGGGTTGAAACACAGGGATTATGATAAATGGGTGGCAATTGCTCCGACACTTTTTTGCCAAATTCAAAGTCCCTGATGCTTGGCCGTGGAGAATTTTCTGCGTAGATGAGGCCCATTTTCACCTAAATGGAACTGTTAACACATAAATCTCGAGTTTGGGCATCCGAACAACCCCATGCAAATCAGGAGACCAACTTCACTCACCAAAAGTCACTGTTTGGTGGGGTTTCACAACCGACTTCATGATCGGACCATTCTTTTTAAAAAACATTGCTCTAACAGGACCATACCTGTACCGTTACCAAGCAGAAGTATCATGATATGCTGACTAGGTTTGTCATTTCGCAACTTCAGGGAAGCGGTTGTTGGATCAGGTAATTTTCCTGAACGATGTAGCATCGCCACAGTTAGGTCGATCGTTATAGATGCAGTGGCACCACCAGGTTACAGAAGAAAGGGTCATAGTCGTGTTTTCCCACTTGCATGGCCACCTTCCCAACTTCGACGACATAAGAGACAACCGGGTGCGCTGAGCATTCCTGGGGACATATTACGTTCGGCCGTCGATAATACTGTGTACAGGATGCAAAATGTGGTCCACGAGAAAAGTGGTCGCATTGAAAGAGGTCTATGCTCTTTCCAAAGAAGTGCCTTTCAGTGAACAAAGTGCTACGGAGAACTAAAATATCATCTCTCCAACTTTCGGGCCGTTTATTTTCTACATTATAGCGGTGTTGTACCGAAATTTCCTTTTTGTTATTTATTTTCCTAACTTTCAGCTGCGTAGACTGCAGCAGCGCTACATTTTCCCCTATCGGTAACTTTTCGCTCTCTTACTAAATCTTTTATGCCATATCGGCATTGGTCTCTTACCAAATCTAGTGGCATCTGAGCTGTTAAATCCAGCTACAGATGGTTCTAAGTAGTGTCAGTTTTAAAAACAAACATCCTGTATTTACTTTAAATCATTCATAAACACTTGGAAGAAAACCTTGTTGCTAATTAACTTTGAGGCCATTTGGATGCGCATTTATAGAGACACGCTTACAGAAAATATCTCCAATGATATTTAGTTTACTTTCTCAGTTTGCCTATCAATCGAAATGGTTTCAAATGGTCAGCAGTTATAGCAATGCCTACAATGAATACCAATTTGAATTTCAAATCTGAGAGTGTTCAGTGCTTCTGAAAATATAATGAAATATAAAACTTAGATGCTTAATCGTTTTGATGTGCAGTAATTTATACCGATTACATACATTATTAAAATATAAAATGAAGTTTTAAAACTGTATAAAGAAATGAGTTTGTTACTTTTAAATCACTTTGTGTGTTCAAAAATTATAGATTCATTAAATTCGAAAGATAAATTAAACATCTTACGCTTTTCCAAATGGCAACACTCTGAGAACTCGTTATTCGTGAGGTCCGTCGAAAATTAATATCTTATGTTTTTCACAGTGGCATCATTACGAGGACTGATTATGAGCCACCCGCGTCGAAAATAAATTCACTACCTTATGTTTGGTTGAGCGGCAATATTTCTCAAGGCGAACCTTAAGGTAACATAACTTCAGAAATTTTGCATGAACCCATTAAGACGTACTTAGCATCAAAAGGTATTATCGAAACAACTTTAGCCCTTTTCATGCAAACAGCACAGACTCGGCCGCAATTGCTGTTAAACAATTATCTTCTGAAATTATAACTCTATTGTAATTACCAATTGCAACCGCAATTGCTTTGTTATAAGATGATAATACTTATATCGTAATTTTAACTACAATTGCAATAACATCGTAATTAAAATTATAATATAATCAAAATTAACAATTATAATGTAATTTTCGTTAGCTGCAGTTGTACTTACGTAGTAATTTCTGTTACGTTGCAATTGTAATTGCAAAAATATAATTCAGTTACAACTGCGTGTAATCTTTATTATATGCGGCTTAAGTGTGTGTTTGTCACCGATAGTTTATTGGTTGCTTGCGTAACTGTACTAGCCAATGGGGTGAAGTTGCTACTGCTTATTATGCATTTAACTCTATTTACATATGAATTACCTAGAAACTTGCAAACGTTGAGAAATGAAAGGAGACGAAACCAACTAACGAGTTGCGCATAGTACATCTCATCAGGTAGGTTTACACAAACTCTTATGCTAAATATCCTTTCGCGTAAAGAGTTTAAAATTTTGTCCGATTTTATTCCGACATTGTAGTTTAAACTGAATTTTCAGCTGAACGCAAATGGAGCGTGTCAAGGGGAACGTGAACATTTGTTTGCATTAGCAATCATCTGTTTTTGAAATGGTTTACAACTGAACGCAAATTGAACGTGTCAGGGGGAAGATGAACATTTGTTTGCATTCGCAATCAGTTTTTGAAACAATTGAAGGCTGAACGCAAATTGAGCGTGTTAAGGGGAAGGTGAACATTTGTTTGCATTGGCAATCATCTGTTTTACATAAAAACTACGTCTTAACGTAATTTCTATTAAGAATGCCTCCTAGAAAATACAGCACTGAAGAGGAGAGAAAAGGAGCTAAAGCTGCACAAAAACGGCTTTCTGAACAAAAAGAAACCACTAAGCAGAGTCAGAAACGTACCGCCAGTGTTTTCCTTCATTGCACTCTACTTTAAGCGATTAAGCAAGTAGAAGGGGGAAACCCCGTGGGGCAGTAAGCAAAGGGGCGCCCTCGCTGCCTGCCCTGGGTAATTCAGTTTGAATTAGCAGACCCTTTGCACAAATAATTTAATTACAATTTATAATATCTATAACAGCGGTCATTTCGTATGACCGCCGGTTTTTCAAGTTTTAATTCAAGATAATTGAATTAAATTTTTGCTCAATTCTGAGAATGTTACTTACACTAGTATATCACAAAACAATATCACTGAACAGCGTTTAAAGGGAAAAAATCAGCTTCGAATTATTCTAAATTCTTCAGGGCAAGTTTAAAATAACGTCAAAAATAGCAAAATTTGAAACTAAGTACCTCATTTAATTTTATAATTAAGGATCAAACATTTTGTAGTGAGACATTTTTATGATGAGTATAAAATTTTTGTAAATATAATGTAAGCACCGGAAAATAATATAAAAAAATTTATTCCGCATTCTTTTTAAAATTATTTTGTTTAATTCAAAAATACAGAAGTATAAATATTTGCATCATTTAAAACATTTATATAATTGGAAATATATATTTATAATCAACGAAGCAAAAATAAAGGCTGGGTGGATATAATGTATGTGAGTATGAATTTCTAATATTCCTCACTTCGACAACTTTACAATATATACATTTCACAAAAAGCAGATTTTAGAATCCCAAGAGATACTAACTTAACAAAGCTGAAAAAATGTCTTATATTAATGCATATAAGAAATACTATATTGACGCATATACACGAAGGTGTGCGTGTGTAAATATTTATATACATTAGACTCAACTCTAAAGCCTGATTTTTACAAGGCATATACTGTAAAATTGTCGAAATGTGTGAAATTAGTTTCTCGTAATTTTTACCTAAAGTCCAATCCGGAATCTTTAGAGTATGATCTCATCAAGAATGATTTTCACAATACAATATTAAACTTTAAAAATCCGTGAAATTTAATCTTAGTTTGATGTTGCTATAAAACGCAAAAGCTTAACGCATTTTGAAAGTTAAAGTGAAACAATCTTCTTTGAGAACAGGTTATTCTGCGCATACTCTTTTGTGTAATCGCTTTAAATATATATAAAAGAAATATAGTGCAGTTTATTGACTAAAGAAAAGAGACAGAAAGAAAAAAATTTGCGTGATTTTCGCCTTTAAGAATGAAACTTTTACGTCAGAAACAGAAAAGAAAATACAGGATCTTCTATCCCCACCTTTTTAGCCTTTTAATTATTCTTTCAACATTTCTTTTGAAAATATTATCGAGAAAGCTTCTTAAACTCGTGGTTAGGTTTCTCCAAATCTAACTATATTCTTTATAAATCTATCAACTTTATCTCGATTTTAATTGTAATCTTCATTTTACTTCCCCCCTTTCAAAAATTTATTTTCGTTTTCCCTTGCATTTTGATCAATAAACGGATTTGTATGTTCGTTAAATTTAAGGGTCAGTGTACACAGGTAGAGTAACTTTCTGCAACAGAAGGAAGATTTTGACATTTTTCATCTCCAAAAATTCACTGAGCCTTTGTGAGACTTACGTTAATTAACCAGTTATTATGATTTTGATCTTCACTTTAACTTTTCTTTTCCGTATTCCTCATCGTACCGCAAATTAGCTTTAACTCTTTCACAGCGAAATCGTCAGAAACGCCCGAGTATTCAGACATCTGCAGATCGCCCGAATCTCTGCGTTCATTTTCAATCTGGTGCTTTCCCCAATCACGTCAGTGCATAGCCCATTGGTTCGGGAGTTTTTAAATGACACACCATCATTCTTTTGAAGGGACTAAAATTAGCTCTGTTATTTGAATGCACCTTCCCTCTCCTTTGTTTAGCGTCAGCGTTTAAATACAGATGCTCGCAGCTGCAATCCTGCCTCCAAGGTGAACTGTACACAGTGGGTGAAACCGCACGAAGGTCCCCAAGAAAACGTAATCGCTTCACTTAAGTAGGTTACTGTTAACGCTGTAGCATTCTACTTGCCATGAGGAAAAGAAATCCATTCCAATGAAAATTCGTATATACGGCCGCTTCAGCTGTTTGAGAGGAACAGATTTTGACCTCTACCAGTGCGACAGAGTTAAATCTTCTTAAGCTGAGGGGTTTGGGACCTTTGAGAGAGGAAGTTTCTGGCGCTCGCACAATGTTGAAAGGTTCTGCTAGCTCTATCTAAATGTAATTTGCTTTGCAGTCTTTCGCAGCAGATTGTTTTTATCTTATAAGCCGGTAAAGCTAGTTGAGCAAGCTTATTTATTTGACTGTACAGTCTTAGGGGGTGTCAGAACCCCCTATACCGACAATGTTAAATTGGCCATTTTCAATGTACTTTTTCTCAAAATATGCTGTAGATATACTCTTGAAATGTTTTGTGTAATTAATATACACCTATCTGATTATACTGAAATGAGCTTTTGAAACATTTTGAATTTTAGACTAGTTTATAGACTATTTTATTAGGCATAGTAAAATTTAGCACTTTTCTCACGCAAAAAAAATTTGTGAAATTTTTTTATAAAGCAAAAAATTGTGAAATTTTTTTATCTTAATTTATCACAAAAAGCTCATTTCAGTACATATTTGAAAATATAATAAATAAGTCATAAAAATTTTAGGTACTTGGGAGCAGTAGTTTCTCAGAAAAGGTACATCGAGTATAAAAAAATCATGTTTGGAGAAAAACGCGTTCTCATGTAAAATTCCTCATTTATCGAAGCATTAGCTGATAAAATAAAACTAGATTTTTTAAAGTTCTAATTTTCATAGAGATTAAAGTATAGTACTTTTAGAAAGCTAAAAGTGTAGAGAATTTGAAAATGCAAAAATCCCAAATCAATATTTTTTGAAGAAGAAGATTTTTGGCTTCCAACACCCCTTAGACTACTTTCATCAACGTTTAAATTTGAATACCTGTTATTGATTAATTTATATCGCTACAAGTAGTGGCTAATTTGTAGCACAGGTTGTACCTTTTATGTTAAAAGTTCAGTTTATTAAAAAATATTTGTTTAAATCTTCTGTGCCTTCTTTTTTTAAGACGTAGAGATAACTTGCTAGTTGTCTAGTAGAAGTTGTAGGACTTAAAATCCAGTACCATTGAGGTTAATTTGTCAGGACTTCGCTTCCTTCTAATTGCCTTTGGAAACATAACTGTAGTCCTGAGTAGGAACAGGGACTTACTCAAAACTATGTTCGTGCGTGTGTAGAAGATACAACAAAGATAAAAAAGGGTTAATTACCCTTTATTTCTCACAGCGTACAGCCGTTCCCGCACGTCGGAATACAGAGACCAGCATTTATGGTCTAAAACGTAGAAAATAAGAAATAAACTAACTTAACTAAATAAGAACTAAGGCGCTTTACAGAGAATAGTAACGCGAAGATTGGCCTTTTAACACTATGTAGTGAGCAGAATGCAAAAAACTACTACAATACGTCTTCAAATATCAGCGAGAACTAAGATCTAGCCTTAAAGGCAGACATGAACTGGCTGAAAAGCACGCGCGCGGCAAAGGCAGCGAGAAGGCTCTCTCTCTTTTTCTCTTGGCTAAAAGCCATGTGTTAAATACTTCTACAGTTTGCAACCTCATTTACATAAACAATTCTACTTGCGTTTATTCTGGCCGGAAATGGAAAATAAGAGAGGATAGCAAAGTTTTAAAATAAAATAAAAGTTAGTAAAACTTAAAATCCTTACAAATTGATCAACGCAAAGAAACTCGAGGACAGTCTGTCTTTGGGGATGGATGCTTTCATGGAGGATGTTTTACGGGAAACTGGCTCGCATCCACGTTACACATGAGGAAAACCACAAAACCAAACCATGCAGACATCCCGTTTACCAGAATTCGATTCCAGGTCTAACTACTAGGTTTCAGCTTATTTACTTCTCTGCGTCTGGTAGACCCAAATTCAAGTATTAGCTCAAATACAACCTTCACCTTTCATTTTCAAATCAACAACTAATTAGGGTTGAATTTTTCCAGTTTTCGAATTTCATATTGGCATGCACTACTTATACTATGCAAAATTTCTTGAAATAAAAGGAAAACCATTCTTACTTGCTATCAAACTATCGTAATACAAAACATTACTCTGGTCACTTACATAAAAATACAAGTAGGCCTAAGCTTTTCAAAGACCTTCAAATCTTCCCACAAGTTCCTGCAAATGAAAATAACTTCGCACTTCTTTAAAATTCTCTAAACAAATTTTATGAAATCAAAAATGATCATGTGTAATAACATTCAAATTCCATAATTTGCGGAATCCATAAATTTTATTCAATTATAAAAGTAAAAACGAAACCAAAAGACAGGACGTCAATGAATCTCGATTTCCAGAATCATGAAAGTTTAGTTTCATGATGACCAGGTGAAATAAATGAGCAGGGAACTGATAAAACTGATGCCAAAATGGACGGAACAAGTCATAAAGCTCAAAGGAGGACATATTTTATATTAGTCGTACTTTTAAATTTTGTAAACGTATGATTCATTTAAAACTATACTTTTATTTGGGAATTTCGATTAATTTGTACACACGGTATGATTTCGGAGCGATATAAAATTATTTATTTTCTTTGCTTTCCAGGAAATATAAGAAGAAAAAAAACTTATTTCAACTGGAAGAGAAATATCTTAGTATAAAATGTTAAATTAAAAAGAAATAAAGCAACCTTATTCTAAGTAGCCCAATAAAATATCAGTCAGCGATTATTTAACCAGGTGTCCAAATACCGCAGGATCGAAAATAAGCAACATTTATAATTTTTTTTCTAGAAGTTTCGTTCTCCTGGTGAGGAAGGACCTGTAGCTGCCCTCGAAATCGATTGAATGTTATGATAAACGTACGCCAAATACAAGGTTGTTTCAGCGATTTTGAGGCAAAATTCCATTTAAAAAAAATGCTTTAATTTTTGTCTTAGGTCGGATTCCCGGCTGAAGGATAATTCTAAAAGTGGTAGGCACAAAAGTAGAAATTATCAATTATATTAAACACATACAGTAGCACTGTATTTATAATAAAAATTTTAATTTTAGTATTTATGGAGTTAAAGCATTTGAAAGCGTAAAGATGACATTTTTGACGTTAAAAGCGTCCTTAGCGGGGTTTTTCGAAAGATTTTGGTTCGCTACGGTTCGTTATGCTGCCAAGAATTTATAATCCAAGCTGCTTAGCATGTGTTGTTAATCCACAAACATTATCTGGATAAGTAGTGTTACAAATATTTGCATGTGGCCAAAAGTAATATACAGAGTACATACAGAGAAGAATTGTAATTTTTTTGCTGTTGTTGTTGTTATTTTAATTTACATACTTCTTTTGGTATAGTTTTTAGGTTTTTATGAATATTTTTTGGTATATTTTTATATTATTTTACACAGGCATATAACACACATTAGAAATACAAGTACATATAATTGCATATCGTACTGCTTCACATCAACTAGTTTCCATAAATGACTGTTAAAGAAGCCGTAAGATTGATTAAAGGTCATTTGTATCCAATGCTTTGACCACATTCAGTGTTCATTTTGTTCATCGATTTAATTTTATTTAAATAATCTATGTAAATTTTCTACACCTTCCCGCACTGGTGAGCTATGCGTTGACTGCCAGTGACAGTCAAGCAATGAGTTACCAGTGACCGACTACTGTGAGGAGCAAGAATACCCTTCCTTTTTAATTTTACTTAATAATCCATCTAAATTTATTGCATTGTTCAATCCGCCGAACTTCTGTAGTACCTGGTTAGTAATCTAATGCCTTTAATGCAAAGCCAAAATTACTTCCTTCCCCGGAATGATACCTGCCAAAGTTTATATCCTTGGCAACTATGTCTTACCAGGCACCAGTGCACTTCTGTTTAATTTTATTATAAACAGCTTATTAAATTTACTGTGGCACTTCTCACCGGGGATCTATCGTCTGCATGTCAGTGATCATCAACCCATAAACCACTGGTAACCAACTGCATTGATGGGCCCTGAGGTACTTCGGTTTAATTTTATTTCAATAACATATCCAATTTATCTATCTGCTCCTCTCCCCCCCCCAGCGACGATGCCGCTGGGGTGGCCTCTGGGTTTGAAAGCCACTGGCTGTCAACACGTAAGTCACCTTCGACAAAATATTGACAACAGGCACTGTATAAAATGTCTAAACATGCTCCAATGCTCCGTACCGGTGACCCGTGAGTTAGTTGTAAGTGATCCTCAACCCTTAGACCAGTGGTGAATTGTGGTGACCTCGGTGTCGTTTTAAATTCATTTTAATATACTCTATGCAGATTTCCTATGCTATCCCATACCCTCTGGAGTTGTATACACTGGCTTAGTATTATGCTACCATAGTAACGACTCTGGAGGGGGCACAAAAAACACGGACCCCTAGCAGTCAATGCTGTCCCAGAAGGCATCGGCTTTCCGACTAGGCTGGCGTGACGGCCAACCTTTCGACTCTTCGCTCCGCATGGAGCTCTGCGTGGTGCGTTAAGCCTTGCGAAGTGCGTTGAGCCTTGCGAGCACACGACCTCTCTGCCTAAAATGGGGGCTAACTAATAGGGGGGCTTGTTGTGCCACCTTGAATGGATGCGCTACAAGTTACCTCAGAACTATCGACACTGTCCCAGAATAATGACTTATGAATTGAACGCTAACAGTCAAAGTACAAGTCACCTTGACTGGCACTGATAATCTTCGGTTTATCAAAATTTAAATTGACTAAATTTATTACACCAAACCGCATGGGTGGTCAATACGCACCTCATTAGTAACCAGTTGTTTGGACGACGGAAATCGGCGTCTTTAATTTTTGAGTCCAAAAGGCAGTTTGCCCAGAAAGACTATTAATTTCGTTTTGGCATTTTGCGTTGGTTCACTAGAAATGTCGGTTCACCTTTCAAATTGTTGCCACCAAATATTAGAGCCCTGTATTATATTTAAAAAAATTAAATAATGAAAAATCTGCATAAATGTATGTATTTTTCTCGCATGGTGATAAAACAACGGTACATAGAGCAATCCAATTTTGAATAATGTAATCCTACTGCGAATATGGGCATCTGGAAGCCCAAATTTGGAAATTGGAATTTATTTTATTATCTATTTCATATTTTGTAAATCTTTAACGAATTTTTGATTAACAAACTGTACGATTTCAAAACGAACAATGGCAACACTGCACGAAAAAAAAAACATTTTTATCTCAGCGCTCGAGACTGTGTATCGGAAATTCTAGAGATATGCTCAGTTTAAAATTACTTTGCGATCTTGCTGTTGAACTGAATTTTATGGTTTAAATGCGAAAAACGTGATATTTAATAAATAAAGGTAACACACAAAACATTAAAAAAAACGCCCCTTTGAGCGTAATGTTTTATATTTTTAATGTTATATGTAAATAGCTTAGCTAAATTTATTATAATGTATCATATAAAGGATCAAGAGTTCGTATATCACCAAATACCAACAGCACTGAAGATCACCTGCGCCAGTCGCTTTACTTTTCGTATTAGAAACGTTCTTAGGGGGGGGGTCATTTTAAAATATTGGACTGCTATATTTTGTTATGCTACGCTAAAATGCATTTAATACCCTCGCGACTTGGAAAGTGTTGCTGCTACGTGAAGCATAAGATCTATGATTTACTTTTCAGCGCAAATAGTCAGTCCTATATATGTCCCTTAGATAAAGCGTAAAGTTTTTAATTAATTTTTGAGTTTTGACCTATCTGTAACTGTTTAACAAGCTGACCGCTAATAAGCAATACATACACTTATTCATATATACTACATAGTATCCTACCGGTAATAATCAACTTGTAGTTTACAGGTGACCTCGGTTTAATTTTGAATTAATAATATACGGAGCTAATTGATGTAATTTTAAACTCACTTAATTCATAACATACACAAATGATACGTTTTATGAAGGATTACAGTATTATTTTAATTGATAAAATATATTTCGAACTATACCTACCGGTAAAGAATTCTCTGTTTTTTTTTTTTTTTTTTTTTTTTTTTTTTTTTTTTTTTTTACGTGCTATACATCAGCAGTCCGCGGACCAGTCCGTGGATAAAATGGCACAGGGCCGCCCATTTCATTGAAACTGAATTTAAATTCCTAGGTTTATATCACAAATTAAAAACATCTGTGTTTCATTAAAATTAAACTGGACATAAGCAACACATTAAATTAAAACTGGACATAAGCAACACACTTCGGGTGTCATTGTCTCCGATTACTCCCAGACGGAACCGTCTCATTGCAAAGAAACGAGCTCAGGGTTCTCATTGATTTAACGTTCTAGTAAGTTAAACTGTTAAATCACTTTATATTTATTTTTTTTGGTGCAACTGTATTTTATTTTGAAGGTATGTATAAAAAGAATTAAATTAAAATTAATAAATCAAAATAATCTAAAATATAAACAATCAACATCCCCCCCCAGCGGGCCGCGGTAAAATTATCAAACGTTGACCGATCCGCGGTGATAAAAAGATTGGGGAACACTGCTATACATCATCGCTGATTGCCGTGCCGAAGGACCAGGGTTCGAATTCCGGAAAAGGCATGGATGTTTGTAAATGTATTCTGTCCGTGCGGCATGGGGGCCCTCTAAATATCCGGCAAGTCGAAAGTTCTCTCGAGAGGTTCCTCGTAGGGAACGAGGGGTGGGAGACCCTCGAACCCGTCACCCCGGGGTGATCTCCATCAAATTTGGGGGAGGAACTGAGCTAAATTGCACTGTCACCTGCATGGCGCTCAAGGCTGTTGCCAACGACAGGCATAAACTTGCGTTCCTTGCCACGAGGAATAATTAAGGACCAGCTCAAAATGCTATAACAACGGACGCATCATCTGCATATGCTATAAATAGTATATATTTATTTTTATGGCATTTACAAAAGTATACCAGATCTTTATTTGTCAGAGTTTAAAAATGAATACGGAGTATGAAATATTAAGAAAGTTCTTATTTGCTAAATTGCTTTTAAACTATTTATTTTCCTAAACAATTAAAAATTGATTGAATTTGAAAATTCATCAAATGATTGATTTCATGCTTTGATGAATTGCAAACCTCTGAGAAACTACTGTTTCCAAGACTGCATGGAAGATAAGTCAAATATCCTGCGTTTCGCGTAATAGCAATTCACCTGCCAAGCAGTTCTGCCAGAAAATTTTCAACTAAAATAGCAACAGAAGACTCAAAAAGTCGCAAAAAATCGCAAATGACGTCAGAGATCATGTGATTTTTGTGACGTCGTAGTTACGCATGCTCACATGTCCTCTGATGCCATCAAAAATTTATTGTCTATTGGTTCCGTAAGTTATAGACTGTATTCGAGTCTTAGCAGTTTTAATTAACGAAACTTTTAAAACTATATTTCTCATTTTCCATTGTTTAAATATCCGTTTCTTTTTTAATTAACTTTTCATTTAATTTAGGTTCTATTTTTAAATTAATTTGCACATATCCGTTTTTAAGTGATTCTTCACGTTTAGGTTGTTAGCGCTTTTGTACTAATTTTTTGAATTGGCAGTTAATTTGCTTAATTTATCGTTTTTTGCTTGATTGTGAACATTTTAATTGAGGAATGTTTTCCAGTGAGTTTTACGTTCTGCTTACTTCAGATTCTAATTGTTTAAGAAAGCGTTGTTCTTTCACCTGTTAAATTTATTTGTGCTTTTATTTAGAAAATGCCATTGCTTTGATTTTCAAGTCATTTCCTTTGCTTAGTATAATATTATAATTCGTATTATAATCAGAAGAATGAATTTTCTTTCTTTCTGTGTTTGCACCCAAGCTGCAAGCTCTTTTGTTCGATTCATCACCAACATAGAATTGGAAGGGTAAACTGACTTAAAAACAGAACGCACGGGGGACGAGGGGGAGGGGGGAACGTGAGAGGTCCCGAAGCAGTTTTCTTTTTTCTTTCTTTCGCACTTCCCCCCCTCCCTTTCTCTTTCTCGTTATACCGGCATCAGGCTGTGCAGCCTTAAAAAGGAAAGTGCCTGATGCCAACTTCTATTTAAGCCTAAATAAACTTTCTTTTAACGTAAATTATTTTAATTGATACATTATTTTAACATGTAAGCAGTTTACGATATTTTTAAAAAAATCTTTGAAATCGCGAACAGTAGCACATGGAAATGATGGAGGTCCTAAACATTTCGCAAAATCGCAAATACTAAAATTTTAGTAGCAGAAGTTTTTGAAAAGTCGCAAAATTGCGAAAAATCGCACGATCTGGCAACACTGTTGCCAAGCTGAGTGTATAATAAATGCACGGAGGGTAGCGGAAGGTAACTTAAAACAGTTCAAGTTTGGAGAAACAATTCAGACAATTTTAAAGCCGAACTGCCACAAAAAATTGCTACGGATAGTTTTAACACCACACACAATTTTAATGCTAAAACCACTATCTGGCGCCTTGGAATTCGAAGAATCAGGTTACAGCTCTTTTACTTTTATTTATTTGGTTGCACAGAGAAGGATAAACAAACGAATAAAAGGAAACTATAAGACTGACAATCATAATGCGACTTCGAAAATTTCTTCTTTCTCACATTCATTCGCTGCATTTGTTGCACAAATTTGATTTCGTGATTAGATAGCGAGTTGTCAACAGTCGCGACTCTTATAACGACGTCACATTTGTCATATGTCGCAAGCTTAGTTAAGAAGACAAGATTAAGATACGAAGCGGAAAAAGGATAAAAGTTGTTTTTTCAATTCATTTATTGATTTGATTTGTCTATTCTTCCTCTTGTCCAAAACATTTACTCGTCTGTCAAGCATTTTTTATTGATGATAGGCTATACAAACAGGCAACTGTAACTAACAACATTAAGTTTGCTTCTATGTTTATATTTTATATGTAACATAAAATTCTAATTCAGTTCTTTTTAAAATCATTTATGCTAAAACTAACAGCGTCGTTACCTTTAATTATAAAACTACACGTTTTATTCTGGAATCATTTGCTGTACGTTAAATGTTAATTTGTAAGGTTTATCCTAAGTTTATTAACTGTTATTTTAAGCTTTATATCTTTCCTATCTTATTCTAATTTCAGCTTACAATTTCCTGCCAGAATGTAAATTCAGAAACGCAGGTAATGCAAACGAGAAAGAGTACTATTTAAGTCGTGACTTAACAGACTTCAAGAGAGAGAGTCTGATTCCCTGACTAGCGCGCGTTTGCCTTCTGGCTACGTCTCTCTTAGCTGTTCTTACGCTCGGCCATACCTTAGGCCCTTGCTTGGCTTCGCCGATTTAATTAATACTTAGGGGTCAACTAGTTAGATTCTGATAGCTTCGGCTATATCGTTCAAATAGCTTAGTTAAGATAGGTTTAATTTAAATTATTATTATTTTAAGTTCAAGCCCGAGTGGCGGCTTTCTGTAAAGTTCCAAGTAGGAACTGATTCTAAATATACTGAAAAATAAAGGGTTATAAATCCTCTTCAAGTCTTACGTGTTCTGTTCCCACACTTAAGCGTTTATTCGCTTGTTAGTGTTCGTGGGGTTCTAAGTTAGAACTTTAGATTTAAATAGTAAAACCCCACAAATTCACCTTGGGAACTTCTAGATATTTTTAAGCTGTTTTAGTACCATCAATAATATTTAGGTTCGAATCTGGGTTTAGTACTTATTTCGTATTTCCTTGATAAATATACTCCTAAGAGCCGCCCAACTGAGATAGCGGTTAGCAACGCTGACTGCCGCAGCAAAGGACCGGGATCGAATTCCGGAGAAGACATGGATGTTTGTAAATGTATAGTATCTGTGAGTCATGGGAGCACTCTAAGTATACAGTGAGCCGAAAGTCCTCTCCCTAGGTATATTGTTGATCAATCTTGATGCTTACTTGAAACGCTGCAGCCTCTCTGATATGCGGTGCAATTCCATTCTCCCTTACTGTGTTATGCTTGCCTAGTGTGGGCATACTCTTGTAAAATCTTCAAGATAAAAGTTACAATCTGCACAAAATAATGTGTTAAGGCAAATCACCAACTCGCCATGGTATGTTCGGAATCAAAACGTACATGAAGAATTACGAATTGAAAAGCTTAATTTCTTCTATTGCCGGCTAGCCCGGAAATTTTATGATAATCTACCTAATATTAAAACCCAGTTATACGGGTCTATGATTATGATAGCAAACGGCCTATGACCATACTCAGTAATTATCTTGACTAACTGTGATATGTGTTCCTCTGCTTTAATAGATTTTAGCTTTTATTATAGTAAACGGAATGTAATTTGATTAGTAAGTTAACCCTTAAAATCTCACCTACCTTTAAGCACAATGAGACTCACACTTGTATCTGTTTATATGCTTAGTAGTAAGTACCTGTGCAGGTTGTTCTCGCTTTTTCTGATTGTCGACACACTATAATATATTAGACACAATTAGTCCATCTTGTTCATAGTAAGACATGGCATATATTATGATCTGGCTCTCAACTTATACACTTCACATTATTCGCAATTACTTAACTGTTCTACATGGGGTAGGGTTTTTTACCCAGGCACCCTGGTGTTACATAATTTTCCTACAGTGGAAGGTAAGGAAAAATGGGTGGAAGAACCTCGGACCCGGGGTGTTCTCCTTCAAAACCAGGGGCGGAAATGAGCAAAGTCGTACTGCCACCTGTATGGTGCTCAAATCTATTGCCAACGAGAAGTACAATCTTGTACGCCTTGCCACGATGAATTTCGTGGACTTGTTCTGATTCTGATTTCGTGGGCTTGCTCTGGTTCTTGTTCTTGCTTGTCAGATAAGTGAGATAAGTCACAACAAAAACAACAACTTCTCCTAAGAGATAAGGTAATGTAAAACTAAATTCTCCTGCAAGAGATCACGTTAACTACTTATAATTTGAATGAATATAACCTGAAAAACTCGTCCTTCATTACTTTAATATGAGGCTATGTAGATACTTTGCAACATTTATCCACAATTGCAGAAATTCAATAATCCTCTCTACATATATTATGAAAAATTTGTTTAGTTGAAATCTAATTTAGATTTATGTCATGCATTATATTAATCTTTATCAGAGCTTCTCAAAGTAACAATTTCAATCCCATAATGGGCCACATAGCTAAATTTGGGAGCCACAGAAATTTTAGCAAAATTACCAAATTCCTAAAGGAGCAAAGGCATTTTGAGTTTATTTATTTGGATTTTTTTAACTATGGCAATGCACCCTTGGGGTACTTTCCTAAAGGGAGGAATGCTTCTGTGGAAGACATTTTAAGGGAAACTGACTCGTATCCATGTTACACATGGGGAAAACCACGAAATCGCCCATGCAGCACGCAAAGATCGAAAATTAAATCAGAACCAATTTCAGAACAATATACTTATACTAGAATGTCTACGAGTTGTTAAAAAGGCGCTTGTGTCAGCTGCGACTGTCATCGCGCCCCCCTAATTAGCGTCTTTCAAGGGAGACGTAATGGTTGACTTCCCATGAATTAAAACTTGTAAATTAACCACACATGCTCTGTTCGTTTTTATCGCCAACTAACAATAAACCTACTTTATATTCTCACCTGCTTTTATTCTTGATTAATGTACGTATTCTCTGTCTGTTTTGTAGACAAATTAATTCCTTTGAAAAATCTTCAGTCCTTTTCCCTATACTATATCTTGTTTCAAGAGAAAAAATTCTTTCCCGAACTATTGACGTATCTGCTCTCTCTCTCCGTTTTACAACGGAAAAAAAATTTGTTTTCAATCGTGTTGCAACATTATCCTTATGTTGTAATGAAATTTTTATAAGCATTCTTATTCAAGGAAATACACTCAAGTCCAAATTTATCTTTACATACCCAAAAATAATGATATTCCATGAAATACACAGTCCAGTCACATTAATGTGACTGGACTGTGTTAGTGTCAAAAGCCAGAATAACCACCTTTCGCAGAGCGGACTGCTGCGAGACGTGCAGGAAGAGAGTCACATAGGTCCCTGAAGGTGTTCTCTGGGATGTTGAGCCATGCCGACTCTAATGCCGTGGCCAGCTGCGCTAGATTACGCGGTTGAGGATCCATGGCGCGAACAACTCGATCGAGATGGTCCCACAGATGCTCGATTGGGTTTAAGTCAGGTGAGTTTGCTGGCCAGGGGAGGACGGTAAACTCATCCTGGTGCTCTTCGAACCACGCACGTACACTGGCAGCTGTATGGCACCTCGCATTGTCCTGCTGGAAGATGCCATCATCCTGAGGAAAAACAATGCGCATGTAGGGGTGAACATGGTCCGCAAGGACAGATGCGTACTTGTATTGATCCATTGTGCCTTCCACAATGATCAGTGAACCTAGAGAATGCCAGGAAAACATTCCCCAGACCATAATGCTCCCGCCTCCAGCTTGGACCGTTCCGGCAATGGTTGCAGGGTGGTTCCTTTCAGAGGTTTCACGCCTTATACGCCAACGTCCATCTGTCCGATGGAGCATAAAACGCGATTCATCCGAAAACGCAACCTGTCGCCACTCAGTGGACGTCCAGCTGCTGTACTGGCGTGCAAATTCTAGCCTTCGCCGTCGATGAACAGCAGTCAGCATAGGTGCACGAACCAGGCGTCTGCTTCGGAGGCCCAGACGCAGCAATGTTCGCTGAATAGTACTTTGGGAGACACTTTTGGTAGCCCCTTGGTTCATTTTGGTGGTCAGTTGCTCAACGGTAGCCCGTCTATCTGCCCGAACGCATCTCCGCAACCGTCGTTCGCCTCTGTCATCTATGGCCCGTGGTGCACCACATTTGCCACGTCGCTGATTTTGGACAGTCCCATTTTGCCATGCACGGTACACTTTTACCACGGCGGCACGCGAACAGTTCACAAACTCAGCCGTTTCGGAAATGCTTCCACCCTTGGCCCGAAAGCCAATGATCATGCCCTTTTGGAAGTCGGATAAATCGCTTCGTTTCTGCATTACGCCAAAGATTGAAATGTTTTCCGAAGCCCTCACGCACCCTTTATATACGCTCAACTGCACTGTGCTGCCACCTGCCTTCTGTGATTGGTTATTTAACTCTGACATGGAAAGTACGTGGTGGTCACATTAATGTGACTGGACTGTGTATCTGATCGGTGTAATTCATTTTTGCATTCTTTCATACATAACGACAAGCCTAATTAGCATTATCCTTTCAAACATGATCAAACAATTTCTGATATGCGAATTAAGGCTGTACATTATTTGACAGTGAATCAAGCACTTTGCGCAAAGTGAATACCTGAGTGAATTTCGGCAATGCAACGTTTATTTCGGTGCTTGAAGACTCAAAACCGTTTGCTACAATTCTGAAGTATCATTTCAAAGAATCTGCGAAGCAGCAAATCATCGACCGTCTAGAAGCAGAGCTGGCAATCATAAAAGCAGTGAGATGTGTGAATATTTAAAGACATATAGTCTGTATGTGATGGAAGCATTTTCAGAATTCTGGAACTGTTGTAAGACGACCTGAACAAGGTCATAAGCGAATAACAACTGCTTCTCAAGCTCGGTATGTGGCAATTACTGCCCGTTGTAACGGGAAAAGGGCGTTCAGACTGGTGTTTATCCGAGCTAAGACAACCGACTTAGCCTACCCATCTCCAAAACCAGTTGTAAGGTTTATCCTAAGTTTATTAACAGTTATTTTAAGTTAT
The DNA here is from genome assembly GCA_000611955.2 of Stegodyphus mimosarum. NCBI lineage: Eukaryota > Metazoa > Arthropoda > Arachnida > Araneae > Eresidae > Stegodyphus > Stegodyphus mimosarum. The sequence goes on from KK119645.1 coordinate 327,450, forward strand.
GATTCTTTCCTATTTATTCTAATTTCAGCTTACAATTTCCTGCCAGAATGTAATTTCAGAAACGCAGTTAAAACAAATGAGTAAGAGTACTATTTAAGTCGATACTTCACCGACTTCTACAGAGACAGTCTGATTTTCCCGACTAGCGCGCGTTTGCCATTTGGCTACATTCTCTCTTAGCTACTACGTTCGGCCATATTTTAGGCCCTTGCTTGGCTTCGCCGATTTAATTACTATTTGGTGTCCAACTACTAAGAATTTTGATAGCTGCGGCTGTACCTTTCAGATGGCTTTAGTTAAGCTTAGTTTAGTTTAAATTCATAATTATTTAAGTTCAAGCCCAAGTGGAGGCTTTGCGTATACTCCGAGTTAGGAGTTGGTTGTATTTATTCAGATAAATAAAGGGTAATTCACCCTTCTGAAGTCTTACGCGTTTATTCCCACACTTAAGCGATTATTCGCTTGTTAGTGTTCGTGGGGTTCTAAGCTAGAACATTGGAATTAAATAAGTAAAACCCCACACATTTTCCCCCATAGGGCAGTGAGTTGAAAAATCTGAACTGCAGGCATAGTGGAGCTAGTCGATACGTGGAACTAACTCCATTAGCTGAGATAAACTCCAGTCTGAATGGCCCTGAAGTCTGCTGCTCAGTTGTTAGGTTCAGACTCTGCTGCTGCCACTGGAACTATTGTATCACGACAACCAGTACAGAAGGTTTAATGAAAGAACTTTATGCCAGAAAACCAACGTAAGTGTTTCACTGTCTTCACAACGAAAGACAGATTGCTTTAATTGGTGCAAAGAACATCAATAATGGAAGTGAACACCAACACTTTCATGTTCTCTTCACTGAGGAATCGAGGTTTATAGAGGTTCTTCTTCACTGAGGTTTAGTTCATAGCGTTGCATTTAGTCTGAGACTTGAACTCTAGCACTACAACCCCTTAGTCCTATTAGACAAGTAGCAAGTCATCATCTATGTCTGAAATAATACGACAAAAGACGAGACGATTTTTAAGGTATCGTTTTATTAAATTGAACCTTAACAAAACAAGCACAGATTCGTGTTACAGATGTCGTACTATAGATAAACCACTACTTGTGGCGATGTAAAATGAGCAATAACAGTCACTTAAATTGATAAAATAATCTAACATTGCACAGTCAGAAATTAAGCTATAAGTTATTTCAACTAATTTAATGGCATTTAAGTTTAAATTATCGGCTTCGAGAGAATGTAAAGCCGAGATAATTATACTTGGATAGTGCTGGCAGAATATAACAGCCCAGAGCGAGAGCCAGAAAACTCTGTCTCTTTGACTAAAATTCAAAAGCTCTTATTAAAATTATTACCCTAAATTATAATTTGCATTCCAATGAGAAATAAAGAAAGAAGTTAAAGATGAAAATCATGATAACTGGTTAGTTAACATGAGAACCTTACAAGTGTTAAAAGGTATTTCTCCCGTCTTCTTTTCATGCCATCTTGGTGTAGTGGTCAGCAGGCTCGACGCGTAATCGAGAGATCCGTGGTTCGATTCCCGGCGAAAGCGTTACTCATTTTTCATTCCTCTGCTCCCCCCAAAAAAAATCTCAATGACTCTACACTGTAGCACCTGATTTTAAACGTGTTTGCATCTGGAGGGAGTTAGGAATACAAAACCTTCCTTTGAATATTACGTCACATGGTTATTTCGATAACACTACCATTCGATGCGTGATGGTATACGGAAAATAATTATCGATGAATGTATGCCCCTGCACATTTTCAAAAGCGGATCTGTGACAGGCCACATATATCGATGAATGATCGATGAATGTATGCCTCTACACATTTTCAAAAGCGGATCTGTGACAGGCCACATATATCGATTAATGTATGCCCCTACACATTTTCAAAAGGGGATATGTGACCGGCCACATATATTGATAAATGATCGATGAATGTATGCCCCTACACATTTTCAAAAGCGGATCTGCGAGCGGCCGCATATATCGACGAATGTATGCCCCTACACATTTTCAAAAGCGGATCTGTGACCGGCCACATATATCGGGAAGAGCTCTTAGAATCTTACGTAAGACTTTTCAAAAATGCATATGGATCTGATATTCTATTTATGGACGATAATACTCGGCTAGATTGAGTAAACCTTTTTGACGAATTTCTTTGAAAATAAAAACACTGAGGGAATACACTGGCAGCACAATCTCTTTATCTTAACCCGATAGAGAACTTACGAGACTACTTTGGGAAAGAAGTTACACAAACACATCCTTCTTCTAAAGATGTAAATACCCTCCACACCGCATTGCGGAAGAAGTCAAACATACTTCCCCAAAATGCAGTTAAAATTATTGCCAATAAGCTGTGGTACGTATTTATAAATTAGTGACTTCCTCTATGAGTTCTCCTCGGTGTGGTGGAGGGGCGGCAACGTTTTCCGAATGGGAGTGCCTAACGGGTCCGCCACCGGTTAGCCGTAGCTACGGGCGGCTTGACATTATAGGGGGCTCGAGCAGCTATTGATGGTACACTACGCAAAAAAGAGTTTATCTCCTGTTCTACTGCGCCGATTGACAAAATTCAAATTGCGTTCTTTAGGTCTCGAAAGCGCGACTTAGGATATATATTAGATCTATATATAGTTTTGTTCCAATGTAGGTATTTTGACACAAAATCGGGACTTTCCTGAAATGACATGACATTTTTTTTTCCATATTTCGATTCTACGACTCAAATAATGCCACACTGTCAAGTTTTCTAAAAATCGCAAGAGTAGTTTTTAAAAAATTAGCTTTCAAAATTTTAGCTCCTCAGGAAGTAAATTTAATTTTTAACATATTTATTAATATCACTTTTTTATTAATTTTTTTTATTATTTTTATTTTTACTTGATTCTTTCTTCCAGAATTCGAAATTTAGGACTAATCCAAATACAATTCGCCCATTTTTTTTGGTTTATTTTTTTAAATTTATATTTTTAAATATTGTTCAGGTTTGACTAGAAACTTTCCTCTACCGATGTTTCGTCTAGATTAGAAACAAACTTTTCTCTGCCTCGGAATGGCAACAGTGAGAACTTGACTTTCGATTTGTAATGATGCAGCTCGAACGCTGCTCATGAGATGTAACATTAGATTCGATTCTAGACTACATTAATTTGTTTAGTAATTAATAAATCCTTTTAAAAACTAGATTGAGTATTTTGATCATAGACTAATAACTGAACCACAGCTTGCAGAAATTCAGATGTGGCATTTAGACACGTCCTTAGATGCGTGGTTAAAGGCGTATAGGCATCGACATTCGTCTGTTCGATTAGTGTACATTGGTGCATATATAAACAAATAATTTTACGAATTTTTCGAAAACAATTTTGAATTATAATCTATAAAATTTTTACCACCATCTTAAAGTAGATCTATTTCTAAGCATACCTGCAAAAAATTAGAGTTTTTTTTTTTTTTTTAAGTTTCCTAAGATATACGCGTTTTGAAATTTGGCATATTTGTTACAAGCGACAATAACGGCAAAATTGCTTGAAAGCATTGTTGCGTGCGTACGTGTTCGTTGTTCGTTATGGATTGAATGCACAAGACGTTAAAAAGTTAATTAAATCTATTCTTTCCACAAGAAATAAATCAAAATGCAGAAATATTTCTTCAGAGATATTCGCACAATATCACAATATCTCAAACGCTTAGCAAAACTCAATTCAAAACAGATAAACTAATTCTATCTCACAGCGAAATCGCTACAGCATTAGGTAAACAAACAGCAGTCCGCTTTAAACAGCTACAACTACAACAACAACAACAACAACCAGATGAGGTGTTTCAATTCGGCAATTATAAGCTTTTTAATTATCACGAGAACAATCTCAATTTTTTTGGATGGCAACACTAATTACGAGATATTTATTTATTAAATATTAAATTGCTTCGTTCTTTTATTTTTACCTTTTCGACGCAGCTTTCTCTTCAAAAATCGTCTGCGTTGCACGGGAAAATAAACAAATTTTAATTACAATTCTAAATAAATAGCCAAATAAATATGAAATCCGTAACAGTATGAAAGATGACCAGTTTTCCGCTCGTGTACAATGAAAAAACGTTGCTATAAATTAAGAAGTTCGCCAAGTGAATTATTCTTGGCGCAAACTGAAAAAAATGCGCGAAGATAAATGTTTTAATTTCTCCTTAAATTTCTCACCAAATTTTACAAAATTTAATATCTAGGCATAATTTGAGTCGTAGAATCGAAATATGGAAACAAAATTGGTATATTATTTTAGAAAAAGTTCAATTTTGTGTCAAAATACCTATATTAGAGCAATGTTATACATAAATTTAATATATATCCTAAGTCGCGCTTTCGAGACATGAGAAACGCAATTTCAGTTTCGTCAATCGGTCCAGTAGAACGGAAGATATAGAACTGCCCCCCCCCCATTGTTTTAGCAGTATACGTGTTTAACATCACACTCACAAAGCTGTACTCCGTAGTGAGTACTCTGGCGATGCTCGTAATGGGGTCGTCTTGTCGAGCAGGTCTTAGTGAGCATTGCATATCGGTGATAGGACATACATTAGTCTTGGGACTGGTTAATTCTATTTGATGTATGAGTTAGGAAAGATCACATTTCTTATTAAATTAATAAGCCCACATTTTTTCCGAACTTTCCTTGTAATTTATTATTACCATTTTTATTGTTTCGTGCTATAATTTTATATCTACTCTTAATTTGTTCCCTTTGTATTAATGTGTTACGGTGTTATGCATCATTTTACAAAACTTCATAAATTATAATACACAGTTTCAGAGAAATCTATAATTTCGTACATAAAATAATAATTTTGAGCGTAACTGTATTACATTTTACAGTCTTATAATTTATGTCAATATATATGACATTTCATTTATAGAAAATTATAATTAAGTTCTGCATTTTATTTTAAACAGACTATCGATCGAAACCAAGAAATTCTTGACATTTGTAAACCCACTGGACCTAATTCCACCTCACCATGCTATAACTCCTTATGACCCAGTTTTCCTGTTGATCAGGCAGAGGACAATGCAGTAAGTTCACAAGTTGTATTCATATTCAATTTAATCACTTCGTAATGTTTATCAGAACCTACTTTTACTCATCAGTCAAAGCATAATACTCTGAATCCGAAACATAATTTTTAAAGCAGAGTATTTTCAGAGCTGTGCTTATGATGAATTTCATGATATGGGAACTTTTATTAAAATTCTTGTTACTTCCAAGTTAGTATACAAGATTTAGTATACAGTTTTAAAGTCACTCGAATTAATGCCCGAAATTTCTAATTACAGCATTTAAAATATTTCACACATTTTAGCGTACTCGATTCTCTCACAACTCTCAAGCTCGATGCTGTTGTTCTTTTAGTTTCATTCTTATCTTTAATTTAGTAATATGGACTTTGAGATTTTTACTCCCTTGTACAGAGTAAAGGAAGTATTGTAATCACAAACAATTTCGGGCATCATATTATAAGTATTTTCTCCTTCTTTGCAGCATGCCTTCGTGATGTAAAGGTAGCACACTTCTTCGCCACCAGGATTTGGCGACTAGGTCTCCTAATCCCCAGTCTCTCTTTAAAAGGGGGAGTATATAAGGTATTTCCTTCCTGCTTCCAGCAACCCTGGTGTAACGGTAGCATACTTGGCAAGTATTCGAGAGGTACAGGTTCGATTCCCTAAGAGGACATTGTACGTTTTTCCCTCTTTCTTGTTCAAAAAAGTACGAAAGGCCAAAAATTTAAAACACAGTATTTAATCGGAAATATCCCTTTTGACCTCTCCAGAATCTATTTGAACGATTTTTTTGCGTGCTATCTGTGCCTAACGACAGAATAGAAGATTTTTTTTTCCGAAACTTGGTGTAATATGGATTTCAGATGTATTCAGAAGGAATTTTTTGTGACATCCGTACGTAGATGCATATGTATGTATTTTGCGTAATTCAAAAACTATTAGCCGTTAAACATTGAAATTTTGTATGTGGGACTGTTATGACATCTAGTTGTGCACCACCCTTCTTATTGCAATTGTCTATGCCAAACACACAATTATATATATATATATATAAACCTCCTTACCCGGCTCGGTGAGCTCTGTTTTTATATCCTTATATCTTGGTAAATTGTCCATTTTTTGCTTTAAAAGGTATTGAATTATATATTCTTATGATCTCGTTAAAGTATGTATGACTTTTGTTAATTTGCATTTAATAGTTGTGGAATCATCAACAATTTAAAATTGTAAGTGGAGCTAAGGTTAATGAGGCGGAATTTGTTTAGGCATGAAACTCTTAACAGAACAAAGAATAAGTCAATTGGTGCACCAGCTCGGTTGTCTTTCTGCAAAGTGGGACAGAAATTTAACTTTCAATTTGGTCCACTGACGATCTTGTCTTTCTGTTCGTTAGCCAGGTTGCTTCTTTTTACCTAGAAAATCTAATTTTAATTGCAAAAATTGTTTTTAACTGTATTTGGTGTTTTAAATTTTTCTGTATTTTACAATTTTTAATGAAGATGTTTTGAGTGTTTATGCATTTTTGCTTTGCCGCGCACTGACAACTGAATTGATTGAATGGGAAATATATCTGTAATGAAATTCGAGGAAGTAAGTTTAAACGAAGTGTAGAAAAAAGTGTGTATAGTAGAAAGAAGAAATGTGGCATTTAGATCAGTTTTTTTTTCCCTTAATTATATCTGAGCACATTCAAAACAAAAGGTTTTAAATTTTTAGTATGTAAGTACCTTATATATATATTATACTTTTAGTATGTAAATACTTTATATATATTTGCAAGAAGACTATGTAAAAGTGAAAAAATTACGAGAATTGAATTTTATTTCCCAATTTCTAGTAGCCAAATGTAGGAACCAGATTAAGCTGGCGCATTTTGATTCACGCCCGTGAGCATGCGTAAAACATTTCTTCAACAACCAGCCACCTATAAATATCCTATTCTTTTAATTATTAAAACTTGCAAAAAAGGCACCAAGTTAAATTTTTGAATTTCTCTGTAAATTTCGCACCAAATTTTACAAAATTTAATATTTAGGCATCATTTGAGTCGTAGAAACGAAATATGGAAAACAATTGGCATGTTATTTCAGAAAGAGCCCGGTTTTGTGTCAAAATACCTATATTAGAACAAGGCTATATAGAAATCTAATATATATCCTAAGTCGCGCTTTCGACACATTTTTGAATTTCGTCGATTGCCCAATAGAACGGGAGCTATAGAACTGCCCCTCCTTTTTTCGCAGTGTACGTACGTACAGACGTCAGGAAGAAAATCTTTTCTGAATCCATTTTAAATCCATTTACAGTCCATCCATTTAAGGAAAACAGTCCTTTATTCTGTCCGTACGAAGAGATGTCTCGCAAAAATATCGTTCAAATGGCGGTCAAAATGAATATTTTCGTTAAAATGTGATACTCGAAATTTTTCGAGATTACAGTGCTTCCTATACTCCGTACAAGGAAGTTAAAGGACAAAAATAAGTTTGCAAGTCGTTTTACTAAAAAAAAGTGAACAATAATATGATGGACTGAGAAAACACTGAAAAAATAGAAAAACGTACACCAACACTTAACACTGCATCAGGAATTCAAACTATATGCTGTTATGCTGCTTTTAAATTTTGGCTGATTTTGCCGTTGAATTGTATATGGCGTAAGTGCGAAGAAAACGATGCTTAATAATAAAGCTAAAAAGACAAAAAAAAAAAAAAAAAGGA
>KK119645.1:335282-361620 GCA_000611955.2 Stegodyphus mimosarum
AGGAGGAGTACAACAGCCGACTGCGAACTCGGAGAGAGTGTGAAAAACCTTTACAAACCCTTTTAGGCGACCGTTATAAATGTTTCAAACCTTTCAGAATTTTTTTTAACTGCCGTTGCCGTGGGCTTTGTCCCTCTTATTACCTCGCTAATCGAGAATCTATTGTACCCACGTATTGTTTTATAAAATGGAAATCATAATTTGCTCCCCTCCCCAAAAAAGAATACAATGTTTTTTTAAGTAATACTCTTTAATGGAAAACTTATTACTGAATAAATGAACCATTAACAGTTAATAATGTTTATTAATATATGGCTATAAATTTGATTTAAGAGCGTTTTATTTTTTATTGTTATTACCCTTCAAGTTCTATGTCTTTTCTATGACCAGTGTGATCTTCGTACGCATCAACCATTATTCTTCCGAAAATTTTCACTTAATATACACTACACTACAACATATACATGAAAAAAATTACAGAAATTATTGTTATATTATCACCTGAAATAGATAAAACTTAAAAATTTTTGTCGTTTAAAAGAATTAAAATTCCATACTGCCAGCGCAAATATTTCCTGGAATTAGTTCAAGTATTGGCAATAAATACACTGGTCATCCAAATTAAAGGATAATGAGGAAAAATATCCTCACTAAGTTAATGTTGCAATCAAAGCACAATACTCTAATTGTTTATGTTAATTAAATACAACGGAACACAAAATTGCCCTTCCGCGCATACGTAGCGCCAGAAATAAGCAAACTCGGAGATTGACAATGTGGTGCATAATGGACGCATGTTGTAACTCCGATTTGCTGTGTTGTTTAAAATGAATATGGTCTCTGAGTGCAATCTCTACTCAGTAGTTATGGCTCAAAGGCATAATTTAAGTGAAGGTCAAAACTGGCGAATAATTGGTAGACGCGAGGGAGGTCAAACACAAATGGAGGTCGCCCAAGATTTGAATATCCCTCAAAGCTCCATATCAAGAGTCTGGAGCCACTTTTAAGCACTGGATCAGTTGATAGACCAAGAGCAATAACTCCATCATAAGACCGTTTTCTGACCTTGTCGAGTCGAAGAAACCGCGAAGCGACTACAAAAGATTTGGTTATAGACCTTCAGGCTGCCACAAGAACTGGAATTAGCCGTTCTACTACCGCACGAAGGTTTAACGAGATTGGACTATTTGCGAGAAAAACCTGTGATTTATTTTCATCTTACTCGAGCTTCCAGAAGGGCCCGTTTAAACTGGTGCCGTCATCATTTTCAATGCAGACAAGACCAGTGGGCCTGATACTGCTTGCTGACGAGTCCAGACATAGTCTGCATTACTGATCCTAGACGTATTTTGATCTGGAGAAAGGAAGGAACACACTACTTGCCTTTGTCCGTGAAATATCCTGTTTCCGCGACCGCGGTTTAATAGTTTGGGGAGGAATCAGAACAAATAACCGCACCGAGCTGCATGTCTTTCAACGAGGTTCTATAACCGCTCAGAGATATGTGGACGAGACCCTGGAACCACAAGTTAGACTATTTAGGGAGTGGCTGTTAACCCAGAGGTTTTCCTAATGGGTGACAACGCTCGACCTCACCCAGCATATGTGTTGTCAGAATACTCGTAGACAGAAGATATCTCTCGAGTGGATTGTCCGTCTTGCTCACCCGACTTGAATTCGGTTGAGCATAAGTGGGATGCCTTAAGTCATCGAATTTCCGGTCACCAAATTCTTCCCGGAACCCTCCAGGAGCTTTTAGAAGACTTGCGTGCAGTTCCACAAGACTTGATCAACACTTTGGTAAAGTCTATGAAATTAAGATGTGGTATATATATATCTGTCCGAGGCGACCATACACCATATGAATGAAAACAAATTTCTTCAGGAGGTTGTAGGGATTTATATTTACTTTAAATAACCAGTTAAATTTAATTTTGAAGTTCTTTCCTATAAGCCTTCATTCCCCTGATTGTTTCAGTTATAGAATATTTAAATTTGGTAGCGAGCGTGAGGAATGCAAATTCTACCAGTGGGAGAAAAAGTTTAAATATCCAGTTCTAGAAGGGAAAATTAGAGAGACTGGGAAAACTCTGTGCGTATTGTAACGCAAGCTTCGCTTAGCAATTACTGCTGGTTAGACGGGGCTTAACAGCTATTATTATGCTGCCACTAAACTCATCTATGCGCTGTAGGATACAGGATTGTCTGAGCCCTGTAGAGATTCTACTACTTGTGAATATCTTGGGTTTTGATTCTACTGTTTTAGTTACCGCCCAAGCAGAGGCGTAGTATGTTAGCGTCGAGTTGACGCATTGTACATAATTTAAAGCGTGTAATGAAGGGGTAGTTTTAACCCTCCTTGTGTGCAGTCACTATTCTCCAGATCTCGCACAAAAGATAGATGGTAGATCTCTACAAGGTGACTTAATTTTTCCACCATTTTCCAATTTCCATAAATTTGGTTTTAATTTCAATATTCTGCGAAAAATCATCTGTTAAACATAATAATTTATGTTAACTAATGCTTTTGTAGAAATTTCTCTCAATAATTTTCCATTAATTACCAGTTGCATTTTATTTCTGGCATTATCCTTTAATTTTGGTGACCGGTGTATGTTCATCTACCAAGGCGTAAACAATTTTTAAAGTGTTTGTTTAGGAGAAGTTCCTTCCTTTACGGAATTATTAAATTCCCTTAATATATCCAAAACAAATTTGCCACAATGAGAAGTTGTGGAATAAATGCCGAAGTCGAGAAAACAAAGTACAAGCTGTCTATTCTTTGAGTCACTGAATATTTTCATCTTTCCCAAGGAGAAACGGAAAATGGCAACGTGCTCATCATAACCTCGGAATATCATGTTTCAGGCGGATGCAAACTACGAACATCAGCATTAACACATTGAAGGTGAACTGTAAATAAAGAAAAGTGCTTCTGAAATGTTACCTCGTATTATCATGCCTTCACAAAAGAAAGGTTATTCTATATTTTTATCTTCTTTTCCCCTACAGTTTCCCTCAGAGCAAGTACAACGCCGCTGCGTGATCTTCCGGTCCAAAAAGAGAGGGAATCCCCAGAACGTCACGGTTCAACTCACTTCATTTCACCCACCCATCGCTTCCACTCATTGTCCATTCACGTCGTTTCGCGCATTATCCCGTAACGTGACAGAGAAAAGAACATTGTAGCCTGTATGCAGATAAACAGGCCATTAAAATGGAGAAGCCAAAACTGTATATGAGTAATTTTACTTATCTGTTATTTCCAATGGATTGTTTAGGATATTCATCTTTGCGCTTGCGTTGTCATTTCTCCCCGCTGGAATACATTATATGATTGTGGAACAATTTTGCTATGGAAATACCCGTTAATATTCATAAAATTTTTCCCTAACTGTATGGATAGGTTAACGTGAGATGACATCTTCTTGATGTATGGCCGGAAAAAGTTAATTTTTATTTTTCATTACGACGATTGTGGGAGTGCATCCAAAAAAAAAAGAAAAGAAATCTGATGTACACTCATGTCCATAAATTAAGGATAATGCAAAATCAGGCAAAGGGAGAGTTAGAAGCAAAACAAATTTGACTTATTTGTAAAGGTTATTTATTAAACAAAAGGTAAAGAGCAAAAAAAGATGCTATATGTTTGATATTATTAAAAAAATTAGAGATTTTTTCTCCCTGGAGCAAATTACAAAAAAACCTATTTAAAAAAAACCAATATTACATGGTTGGTATGATTGTTAATACATTGTATGTCTCCAAGACGATGCAATACAGTCCGTACAACGCCTAGGCATGCTGAGTACCAAATTATCGATCTGATCTTGGGCAAAAAAAGCAATGCTCTCCGAAGTTCCGGTAGGAGGAGGTTGACGGGCTGCAACTCGTCGGCCAAGCATGTCCCACACGTGCTCTACTGGATTCGAGTCCGGTGAGAATGCTGGCCAGTCCATACGGGTGATATCCTCCGATTGAAGGCATTCGCTTACGATGTTTGCACGGTGAGGACGGGCGTTGTCGTCCATAAACACAAATTGTGCGCCCATGGCGCCCCGAAACAAACGTACATGTTGTTCCAGAATGATGTCCCGATAGATTTGGCTTGTCATGGTTCCAATTTGAACGTACAGGTCAGTTCTGGAACCCAGAATAATTCCACCCCAAGCGAGCACTCCTGCACCACCGTAACGGTGTCGTTCAGTGATGTTTTCTTGGTGGTAACGGGTACCTGGAGCTCTCCATATGAAAGTCCGGCGAGAATCAGACTGCAAGCTAAACCTGGACTCGTCGGAAAACATCACACAAGCCCACTGTTGCGGTGTCCACAATGCATGCTGTCTACTCCAGGCTAACCGCAGGCGACAGTGAGTTGCAGTAAGTGGAACGCATCTGACAGGTCTACGAGCATATAGACCAATCTGCCCTATGCGTCTGTGCACGGTCTGCCTTGAAATTGTCGTACCAGTGGCTGAAGAGAGCTGACGAGACAGGTCTGAGGCTGTGCTCCGCCTGTTTCTTTTGGCACTAACTTCCAAATACCGGTCCTCATTCGGCGTTGTAACTCTGGGGCGACCTGTGCTGTAACGTCTACTCACATTACCATCATCTTGGAATCGTTGGCAAAGCCTGGAGATGACACTCTGGGCAATTCCAAGTTCGTCTGATACTTCCAGTTGGGTACGCCCACATTCCAGACGGCCGATAATTCTACCACGTAAAAAATCATCCAAATGCGTCCTTTGTGTCCTAACTATTCGGTTATTGCACTGAAATGCTTATAAAGCGCCTGCGAACAATTTTACTTCTTTGCCTGTATTCCTTATATATCACTCTCTTACACTCTCGTCATTGTGATGTACCATCGGTGTCATCTGGTTACTTCCTGAAATTCGCATATGATTCTGGAAGATGCGTGTAGTGATTTTACAAGTGATATATTTATTTTAGTGTTCGATTTCCGCGTGACTCCGAATTATCCTTAATTTATGGACATGAGTGTAGATACCATAGGACTTCTCTGTACGGCTACAATAAATGACACGCATTTTTTGCTACACTTCATTTAAACTTATTGCTTAGATTTGCTCTAGCTTGAATAACTTATCCATCGCAAATTGAAAAGGAAATCAAAAATTGAAAATTTTGAAATAAAATATCATACTTTATTTTTGCCGTACGGCATTCAAACTTCTTATAGTTTTAATTTTTTATAATGAGTATAAAGCTTGACTAAATATAAGTATAGGAACCGGGACACTGCATTAAAAAATTAGATTTCGCTATTGCCTAAAATTAATTTTTTTAAATTTAATATTGGCAAAACCTGAATATTTTCGCCATTTAAATCACTTCTGTAATTGGAAGTCTATGACTACGACAAAGTATAGTGAAAATAAAGGCCGGCTAAGGACTTTTAAGCCGACTAAGGGGATGGGTATGCACAGGGTAAGTCTCAATTGTTTTTACACAGTAAGGGGGAATAGTACCCACCCAGAAAAGCAATAATTACAATGAAACATAGGTTCGCATTCCACTCTGAGAGGCAGAATATCTTGCTCGATGGATCGTAGCACGTGGCGGACCCCTCCTCGCTCACCATGTAGAGTCGTTAGGTATTTTCGAAGCAGGAGAAGAGAAAAATGTGCAATGCCCTCGCCGGGACTCGAACCACGGACCTCTTGAATACGCGTCGAGCTTGCTCACCGCTACACCACGATGTCATGCCAAGAAGGCGGGAGAAATACCTTATATACTCCCCCCTTTTGAAAGGCGACTGGGGATTACGGACCACAATCGCCAAATCCTGGTCGTGGAGAATCATCAACCACCCCCTTTTTTAGTTGTAGACTCATTAGGTAGCCCTCGCCGAGACTCAACCCACGGACTTCTCGAATACGCGTCGAGGGTGCTGACCACTACACCACGAAGGCATGCCAAGAAGGCTGGAGAAATACTTGATAAACGGACATCAACCCACTGGACTTTTTGTTCTGGGGACACGTGAAATCTGTGGTGTACGAGACGCTTGTGGACTTGGCTGAAGATGTCGCAGCGAGAATCGTTATTGCCGCAGACAAAATTAACAAAACACCAGGAATCTTCGAGAGGTTGCGCCAGTCATTCATTCGCCGGTGTGAACTGTTCAACAACACATGTGGCCGCCACTTTGAGCACTTGCTATGAGTTTTTCTCTGATCATTAAATCAGATTGTGCAGCTTTTGGTATCGTTCATTCGCTTTCCCAAATGTTGTAAGTTCATGTCGGAATCCTAATTTTTCTGTTTTCTACCTCTCAGCGTGGAGTGCGACCCTATGTTCCATGGTAATTGTTGCTCGTCTGCATGGGTAATATCACCCGTCTTATTCTGTAGAAACAATTTAGAGTCACTCTGTATATATACATTTAGGTGATATATACGTTTGGTACTGCCGATTTCAATAGAAAAAGGGACGTACACATTTAGATATTATAGCAGTCATAACAAAATGTCTATGTTCTACAGTTAATTGTTTCCGAGTTATACGAGATACGTACGTACGTATAGACATCTCGAAAATAATCCTTTTTGAATTCATTTTAAATCTACTTTACACTTCGTTTTGGAAAAAAGTGTCCTTTATTCTGTTGGCACGTACAGACGTCTTGCAAAAAAATCATCCAAATGGATTCGGGGACGGTCAGAATGATTATTTCCGTTAAAATATGATGCCCAAAATATTTTTCGATTACAATATTTCCTTTATTTAGTACAAGGAAGTAAAAAAAGATAGTTGTCCAAACGTGGGGTCTTAGTATTGCTGTAAACATTCGTGTCGATAAAAAAAAAAGAAAAGAAAAGAAAAAAAAAGAAATTCAGAAGAAACAATTAATTCTTTTATCATATTACCAAGAAAGATAATACTCTCATAAGAAGATACACATTCAGAATTCTAGTATGACATAATGTGTGTTTGTCATACTCCAACGTTAGTAGTTGTAATCAATCATTAGCACAAGAATATTGGTCACTTTTCGGCATGCTTTACTTTTAATTAAAATAAGAGATTTCGAACGGCGTAACATCTTTATTGCGTTCAAATTTAGAATGTGGGAACCAAAATCTATGAATCGAATAGATTTTTTAATTTTTATAATTATATAATTTATATCATTAATTTATATCATTACATGTATATATATATATATGTAATGATTTAATGCGTAGGAGGAATCCGCGTATTTTAAAAGCTGGCAGTCGTGATGCCAGAGTGGAAAAGACGGGAAGGAGATATTGATACCAAACTAAGTTCAGCCAATTATCATCTTTATTTCTAGTCACATTAGACTGATTCCTCGTAGACAATATACTCTTCAATCATAAACAACTACGATAATTTCTTATATACACAGGTTAACGGGGGTGACATTTACATAAGGGATTTTATCCCTAGATAAATAAAAATAATACCTGCTCTTTGTAACTAATAACATTAAAGCCATTTGTGTTAAATCGATTACAATTCACGTTTAAAAAAAATTAATTTTGTTACTTCCGGCTTTTGCTTCCGCATTTCCTCTTTAAATGCTAAATATTTTAATTAGGAAAACGTAGAAATATAAGACGTATAAAGAAATATAAGACGCCATTTGAAAATAAATCACCATTTTAGCGAAATTATATATAAAGAAGTGTAGTCTAAATGTTACCGCAAAATTCCATTATTATATTAAATTATATGCCATGCACAAGTTGTTGGTGATAAACACAGTTTTACAGTATGAAAGATAAATGAAAGCTCTTATGCCTTTCTGACTGGCAATAAATTTTAATTTTTATACGAAGCGGGCAACCACCGCAAATTGAAAACAATAACAACCTCTCAGGTCACAAAATACTCAAAGAAATATGCTCTGAATCGAAGTTTTAATAATGACGCGAAATTTTAAAACTGTTCTTTGGTTGAAATTTTATGCGATTCCTTGCGGACGCAAAGAAAAACCTAAAAACTAAGTGATGTAAGTATCAAAACTCATAAATTTTTCTGAAACAGTGAATAGAACTAAAAATAAAATGATTAATAGTAATATATAAGCGTTAATTCTTCTATTTTCAAAGAGAACATCTAAATTCCTAATATTATTGAGCATAAAACGCTATTTAAAAATATGGATCAACGATATAGCATTTGCTTCATAGAAATTGCCATATTTTGTAGAAACAGATTGCATGAGAAATACACTCACTTCCAAAAGTTAAGCAAGGAGAGGAAAATGCTAATTTCCGGAAGCCAATCACAATTGAAGAGGATGCAGTTCGCTGCAGAGGTAGATGGAAGTATGTAAATATGTTAGGTAACAGCCAATCGCGCTTTCATGTCAAGAAATATGCAAAAAAGGCAGTCTTATAAGAAGCCAGCTTTATGAAGTGTTACAGAAGTGGATTATAAGTGCTGATAGAATGCGTTTAAAACTTTCGTACAATTTGTTTTCAAGACATACGTGTTTCTATGAGTTCCAGAAGACGAATGGAAGATTCCGAGCGCTGGCGTGCTGTGGGGCGCATTGAAGCAGGGCAGTCAATCAGAGATGTTGCTCTTTTCTTCGGCGTTCATCATTTTGCAATTTCACGTTTATGGAAATAATTCCAAACCACACAGACAGTTGTCCGAAGGCCCATAGTCGGTCGCCCAAGGGTTACAATCCCCGTGGAAGATCGATATATTGCTATTATAGCCGAGAGAAATCGCAGAGCGACCTCCACACGTGTGACATCTATGGTTACAGCGTCCATTGGTAAGGCGATATTTGCAGCTACTGTACGCCGAAGATGACATATGAGTGGACTGTACGCCCGGGTACCTCGAGTTTGTGTTCCTCTATCCGTCCAATCAAGAGGGGCCACGATTGCAGTGGTGCCGGAAACATGTCAATTGGAAAGTGTCTGACTGGGGCAATGTCATGTTTACTGATGAGTCAAGATTTCCTCTGGAGCCTGATGACAAGCGTATAAGGACATGGCGTGAACAACGAACACGCAATCAGTCCCAAAACATCCCCGAACATCACGCATTCCGAGGCGGAAGCATTATGGTATGGGCAGGGATTTCATTAGGATATCGCATCGACCTGCACAGCTTTAAACGGGGTTCTTGGACGGCTGTCCGGTATCGAGATGAAGTCCTGGAACCCATTGTGAGATTGTACGCTGCAGCAGTTGGCTCTACTTTTGTTTTAATGGACGCTAACGCACGTCCCCATAGAGCTGACATCATCGATGACTACCTGGAGAGTGAAGGGATTGCGCGTATGGTGTGGCCAGCATGTTCGGCCGACCTTAATCCCATCGAAAATCTTTGGGATGCTCTCGGCCGGGCTGCATCTTCACGTTTCCCACCTCCGGCCACTCTTATTGAGCTGGAAACTGCTTTACAAGAAGAATGGCGATTGCTTAATTCTGCGGTCGTTGACCACCAAATTGAAAGCACGGTCACAAGATGAGTATGGAGATGAGGAGGATCATACACTCTATTAGTGTCCTTTTTTTTCCTTTTATGCTGTTTATTTTCACTTAATACCTAATTCTGTTTAAGTCTCCAGTATGTCATTATCTGATAACTTACAAAAATTTAATATTGTTTTCATTTCTGTATGTAATTATTGGTTTTGTTTTATGCATAAATATATATGCTACTTTCCTGCCGAATTTTGTGTCAATCAAAGCAGTATTTTTTTTTTTTTCATTTTACATCTTCTTGCTTAACTTTTGGAAATGAGTGTATCATTCATTTCACGGGCCAGTGAATCTTTTTTTACATTATACATATTGTCTCTATTCTTCATAGTCTCAGCATTATTACACATGTTTTGATTACCACCAGTCTCGATAAGCAGCTAAATGTGTGTTTTTGTTTTGCACATTTGAGAAATTCAACTAATAATTCTAGTCGCTTTCTGTGAATATTCTTAAGTGCTATGAATATCAGAATGCTATAATCATATGTGCATGTAAATGCTGAAAGTATATTTTAATACTAAATGGTAATGTATATATAAATAGAGTAAGGGGTAAATAATAAACTTATGTGATGAATAAACATTCTGGTACTTACATAAAAACCAGTCGACCATATTTGCCCATTAAAGAAAAGATGCCAAACTACGCGATTTTTTGCCAAAAATGGAACAGTGTTCTTCAAACACGCTGGGTTTGGTGTAACCTTGATTACACGTGTTAGTTATGATTCTTGAGTAAAGACTCCTTTTTTCCCGTCTATCACGCAATTTCGAAAAAAGAATGATTAAAATTTGGGACCTGCCTACAATAGAAGAGCATGCTGTTGAATATTCCCGAAGTTATGGAATCTTACTGGCCTCAACAAAATGTGTTAATGGCTACGATATGGAGCTTTATTTAAAAACTGAGAAGCAATGGCGCTGCAACGTTAAGGCTTGTGCTAAGCGAGTGTCAATTCGAAAAAGAACGTGGTTCGAGGGTTCTACTATTTCATTTTTGACTGCACTCCGATTCATTTATATTTGGCGCAGAGAATTGACAACTACTGAATGGGGAAAAAGAGTTAAGTTGGCACGATTGGCGCCGTCTCTTGCGGTCGACGGGATTTTCTAAGTACCAAGATTCTTATATATGTTAAAGTTATGTGTACTATGTACTAAATTATATATGTTAAATGCATAATTGTAAGGCTTTATTTGTTTAATCGAATATGGCAGAACACATGAGAATCGTCTGCTTAAGAAAAGGCTGACCACTTTTAGTACTTTTGTACTAAATCTTGCACGTTTTGTAAATTTTTAGTGCTCTAGTACTTAATACAGGCGCCATTTGATCTGAATTTTCTAAATCATTGAAAATATTAGCTACGAAGATCTTGAAAGAGAATGGCATTTATTGAAAACTTATAAGCTAACTTATAACTTATTGAAAACACATGAGTTAACTTATTGAATACTTATAAGGCATTTATTGAAAACTTATAACTAACTTATCGTACCATCTTAGAACACATTCTGATGCTAGAAATAACATTAATAACTTTGTTGTGCTTCCATTTCATCCTTCTATCAGTTACAAAATTGCACGGATTTTAAACAAGTTTAATTTTCATGTTATTTTCTCGCCTATAAATAAAATCTGAGGCTCGGTTTTTAAAGATTCTATTTCTAACTTTAATTCGTGGGTAATTTATAGCATATCGTGTCAGTGTGGCAAAAGTTATATTGGCCAAACGAAAAGAGCATTAAAGTTTCGCATAAAAGAACATGAATCTCATGTCCGAAAAGGAGAAATTAACAAATCTTCAACAGCTAATCATAGTTGGAAATTCAATCATTAGTTTGATTTGGGTTCTGCTAAAATTATCCAGAAAGCTGGCTCTATTAGGGAACTGGATTTTCTTGAAGCTTTTCAGATTCACAAAAATTTATCCTGTTTAGTCAATGACTTTAATTCCAATGCAGTCTTGCCTAATGCCTTTAAAATTCTACTAACTTAACCCTGCATTTTTGGTACTATTTCTGCCGACAGATGGCGTTATCGGCCTGCAGGGTATAAATATGATAGACACTCGCTTTCTCGATTTGCTGAATTTTTACTCCTGAAGAAGGGGGACCCGTTTTGCCCTCGAAATCGATTGAGATTTTACAAAATTTACGCCGAATACAAGGTTATTGATTTGCCTGTTCTATTTACTTATAAGGTATTACTCCCGTCTTCTTAGCACACCTTCGTGGTGTAATGGCCAGCACACTCGGCGTGTATTCGAGAGATCCACTGTTCCAGAAAAGGCGAGGGTATTGCTCATTTTTGACATCTGTCAGCATCAAAAGTCCAAATGTCTCTACAGGGGGACATACGTGAAAAATGAGAAAATAAAGGAAAATTTGTTCCAAAATAAGAATAACTAACTATTCCAACTAACTGTGCCAAAATAAGAATAACTATAATTATTAAAATTAAAAGAATAACTATTAAATTATTAAAATTAGAAGAATAACTATTATTAAAAATTAAAGAATAACTATTAAATTATTATTAAAATTAAAATAAGCCCTACACACTAGTCAACTGGTGTGAGTTCTTTATAATTCTCTTTTCGAATTTCTTTTTAACTTGCCGAGCACGAGGGTTTGAATCGTGGAGCCCGGGGTTCCGCGGAACACAGTTTGCAGATCCCTGACACACACAAAAAGTCGGAATAATTTTTCTCAGACATCAGCTCATTCTTATAATTATAAAAACAAAATGCTTTATAGCAGTTTGCTTCACAAGATCAAGAGTAAACTTGTAAAGTCCGTCATCTGTTCCCGCAGACGACGGCGCCCATATGGTTTACCCAGCTTTTGCACCGTTTTTCTTTTATGATATACTACGCTTCCTCAGGCGAATTAGGTGGTTTCTTGCGGGCATCTATCGAATGACACTGAAATATATAATGACTGGGCCTTGCCGTATGAACAAAGGTGAGTATTCCTTCTTGGATGACGGAGCGATTTAATTGAGAATGGTTCATGCCTTGCAACAAAACGTATGAAATAGATACTTCGACTCAAAAAGGTCCATCGTGGCTCTCAGAATAAAAGAAAATACTTTTCTTCTTGTGTCTATTACTGTTTCAAACTTCATGCCACTTAAAAGTCTACAGGAAAAAAGTTTTATTTCTAGTTGGTAAGATAGTGTGTCAACAAACTGATATATTACATAAGGAAAAGCATCTTTTGCTAGGCAAATCTCCTGGTTCGTTCTCATGATACCCGCATTAACCTACGCCCAACTTGCGGCGGCCATGAGACGAGAGCATAAATAGCTTATTTGTATATAGCAAACATTAAACTCGTTATTTTTCATTCTTGATAACAAAAACAATACAAAATGCGATTTCTGCTGCCATAAAATTATTACCTACTACCAGAAGTACCCGCTGCCAGTTAAGTTAGATTGAGAGTAATGATTCTAACCATAGAGAGAACGACACCGCTGTAATCCTTCTCTAATAACTATGCAAAAAATACGATTCATAGTCATACATTTTTCAGTCTGATGCGATATGAACTCGCATAAAAAATTTCCATAAAAAATAGACTAATTCTCTCTCATTACATCACCAACAATGGCACGCAGTTTTTAATGATTTTCGTCTTTCTTATCAAATGATCGTAAAAGCTCAAGTTCCATTCAATATTTCGAATATATTCAATTTTAGTCGATTAAATGGGGCAAAACATTGATCATAATTGATCAGAAATCAATAACGCAAACAAACCAATAAATAAATTTCCTTTATATGCATAGATTTTGTAAAACTTACAAATTTTTGATGAACAGAAACTAATTGCGTGCTTTACATTTAATCTAATACTTTTGTTTCCCTCTGTACTTTAAATTATGCCTTAAATACGTTATTTATGTAGCACTTAATATTATGTAATTGTAATTATCATGCAAAAATAATGCAGTAAATGCATTGCTGAAGAAAATTTGGCACACAAAAACGATCTCAATCTGAAAACTTCAAGTTATAATCTAACACCTCCAAAATTTCAAAAAATATTTTGAAACTTACCAACAAAATAAAAATCATAAAAACATAAAAAGTATTCTGTACTAACTATGTAATTTACTGCATTAGGACGTCTTTGTAAATTACAACAAGGCTCAAATATTTACAAAAAAAATAATCATTTGGTTAATATATAGCAAACTACATGTATTCTAGCTTATATCAATCAGACACATTCTTAAAAATATCAAATAAAGCTTTAAATTGCTAAGTAGTAACTTTAATTGCTTTTAAATCGTTTTATTGTAAGAAACAGATTGATTAAATGTGAAATATAAAATTAAGATTTTATGTTATATAGTATGGCAATACTCTGAAAATCGGTTAAGCGCGTAATCGCCTGGAAAATGAATTAAAAATCGCGCAAAGGGCAGAATCAACACTCGCTACGGGGATAACAAATTCTGCTACTAAATACGAAAGGAATGTGAAAGGACTCATATTTGCTTTTACACCAGTGGAAGAAACAAACCAACCTATCTTTCTCTTTCGTAAAAAGGCCCACCAGCGGCCGAGCAATAAAGTCGTTGAACACCGGTAGTTCGGTCTGAGTTTCGAATCATGGAAGTTTTCATGGTTTTCTCCATGATTAATGTGTATGCGAGCCAGTTTTCTTTAAAACGTCCTCCACGTAGGCATCCGTCCTCTTAGGCTGATAGTCCTCGAGGCTTTGCCATAATTACATAAAACCAAGCCGGACCTTTCGTAAAGTTCAAGAGCCGATATTTCTAATGAAAGTTAGAAAAATATGTTCTGAATATCTTTCCTACCTTTTCCGTAAATAATTCTTTCACTGATGAAAAAACGTTTCGAGGTAGAAAAGTATGACTTTTCCACTGAATACCTTTTTAATTTAAAATTAAGACTTTTGAATAAAAAAGTACAACGGATTCTGAAAAATTGATGTTGAGTGCTCTTACTTTCTTCTACGAAGTAATGAATGTATTGTAATTCCGAAAAATTTCGGCTCTCATATTTCAATGAAAATAACCATTTTGAACATTCTCGAATCCATTTTATTTAATGATTTTTCTTTTGCATGGCATCTGTACATACGGACCGCATAAAAGACTCTTTTTTTTCCAAAACGGATTGTAAAACGAAATTTAAAATGGATTCAGAAGAAATGTTTTTTCGTGACATCTGTACGTATGTATCTCGCACAACTCAAAAAGGTGTAGACGTACAACGTTAAAATATTTTTGTATGTGAATATGTTTTTATATGTAAATTTTATAACATGTAGTTGTGCACCTCCTTTTTTCGTTCCAGTCGGCATATATATATACATTTCCACCCTGTTATCCGGCTCGGTGAGCTCTTTATTTTTATTCTTATATGTTGGTAACTTGTAGATTTTTTGCTTTAAAAGTGGTTGAATTACGTTGTTCTTATGTTTCGGTTCAGGTTTGTATAGTTGCAGAATTATCAACAATTTAAAAGTTTAAGAGGCGTTAGTACTAAAGAGGCCGCCATTTATTTACATTTAAAACTCTTAGTAGAATAGGGAATTAAGTCATTTGGTGCACCAATTTCAGTGTCTTTTGCACAGTGAAGCCAAAAGTTAATTTTCAGTATTGCACACCGAAAATGTTGCCTTCGTGCCCTTTGGCCGAATTCCTTAAATTGCTGCACTAATTTTAATTGCAAAAATTGTTTTTTAGCTGTTTTTTTAACTGTATTTGGTGTTTTAGGTTTTCTGTATTTTGCAATTTTTAAAGATATTTTGAGTCTTTATATATTTTGCCTTGCCGCGAAGTGAGAACTGAAGTAACTGAATGAGAAATAAAACTCTAATGGAATTCGAGGAAATAAGTATAAATGAAGTGCAACAAAAAATGTATAGAATTTAATAGACCGTACAAGGAAGTCATATAATGTCCACATCAAATATATATTCAGATATTTTTCCTCAGATATTTTTCCTAATTAATCATGAAATACTTAGTTTACTTGAAAGAAAATTCCAATGGTTAATAATAATTCATGTTACCTGTTAAATATATTAGCATCCTTGTTACATCCCTTTTCTAAAAGCCCCGTTAAATGTTTTAAAAACCCTTTTATCACATAAGCTGTTGTACCAAATGAGTGAAGATAAACAAAAATTTTAAATTCGTTTTTGATAATGCCATTGTTAAAAGTAGCCATTTCTTTTATTTTGTTTGATTTCGCCGTCTACCATTGTTTCGTATTATGATTACGAAAAAGGAAGGATGAGCGAGTCATTCGAATGACTATTTAAGACCAAATTTTCACAACCCCAAACGTAATTTCATAATTTCGATTTCTTGCGTTAAGAAGATAGTGATCCTGGTGAACCGAGAACAGTTTTACTAGGAAACGGTTACATAAGGCGTTTTTTAAAAACAATTGTAATGCCAAAAAACAAGGATGAGCATCAAAACAGATGGAAAGGCTAAAACAAAGATAAATTTACCATACATTTCAAACGTTACACATTAATTATCTATCTATATATATATAAAGAAGAAAGTCTGTTAGTTTGTCCTCTAATAACTCCGTCACTACTACAAGTATCGTCACCAAACATTCTACAATTCTTTTCTGGGTCCTGGAAAAAGTCTTCGTCCACTTTTTTTGCGAAAAAAGTAGCTAAAATCAGAGCTATTAATTAAAAACTCGTAAAAGCAATAATTTTCGCCCTCAGGTTTCCGAGTGGCAACACTCTCGCAAGCTGGAGATGAAAATCTCCTTTATTTCGAAAGTTGTTGCCACTGCTCGCTTTCAAATCCTAGAGTTTGTAAATAAAAAATTTCGAAGTCTTACGAGGAGATAAAAATAGCATTGCCAAACATTAAATACATTAGTCCTGATTCCAAAAATTCGTGTGAAGCCATTTCGACTATTCCCATCTTCGTACGACTTTAATCAGCCGAAATATTAATTAAAAACTCTGAAAGCGCTCATTTTCCCACTCATTTTTCCGAGTGGCAACAATCTCGCGCGTTGAAGATAAAAATGCCTTATTTCTAAATGTGTTGTTGCTGCTCGCTTTCAAATCGTAGAGTTTGTTAATTAAAAATTTGTAAGTTCTACAAATTCTATACATATAGAGAAGAATGCCTGTTTGTGTGTTTGTTTGGGTTGTTCGTATTATTGTTTTCTGATCAATTATGATCCATTTTTTTGCAACATTTTATCGAGTAAAATTTAATATATGTGAAATACTGGATGGAACATCAGCTTTTACGACACGAAACTCATTCAAAAGTGCGTGCCATTGTTGCTGATATAATGAAAGAGAATTAGCTTGTTTTTCTATCGAAATTTTTTATGTGGGTTCCATATCGCATCAGACTGAAAAATGTATTACTGTGAGTCGTATTTTTTACATCGTTATTAGAGAAGAATTACAGCGCTATCGTTCTCTTTGTTGTTAGATGCATTACTCTTAATCTAACATAACTGGCATCGGGTACTTCCGTTAGTTATTAATATTAAAGAAATCCCGGCTGAACAATATTACCGTTCAATTTAACGGTAAAAAATGAAAGAACAGCTTATGTGTAAAAGTATCTTTTTCGTTTCAATAAACATGCGATTGTACTTTGCCCTTTCCACAAAATATACGTAGATGTAAAGAAATGAGAAAAACAAAAGAAGAGTTAAAAAGGGAACCGTAAATGTTAATTAAATTACAGAAGTCTGATAATGTGTAACGTATGTTAAAAACAGATCATGGTGTTAAATATGATGACTCTAGAAAGCATGGATTAGGATTAGTGTGTTATATGGCGCAAAACCTGGAGAGATGATAAACGCCAGACACCATGTTTATTCTAGAAGAAAAGTTAAAGGTATCCCAAATAGTATGAAATATGCTATAGTATGAAATATCTCTCGGAGATCTGCAGAAAAACGGTATTTCAGTGTTTTTTACATTTGTCCGTGTCACTCTGTAAGGTTTTAGTTAAACTAACAAAGTTTTATTTTAATTTAAATCTTTCTATCCCTTCTCATTTTCAACTTCCCGTTAGAAGAAGCGTGCGTTTTCAGCTTTATGCTAATTTGAAGTGGAGCCAAGTTATATTTAAGCAAGAGGTAGAAACCTCTCAGTGTGAGAGAGCTTTCAGTTTCAGATCACGGTCACTCTATTCGACGTTCGCCTGACCAGCTAGCATTTAAATTCTAAGCCATAGCCCTTTACGTGATTGCTTATTGAAATAAATCCAAATGCGTCAGTATTAGTAAATCTTGCTACGCACCATTTAGTTAGAGACATTTAGTTATGTTATAGCGCTGTGAGTGACGACTGTTTAATTTCTATTTAGTTTTAGTTTAAATTTGATTGTTCATTTTAGACCCAAGTGTGGTCTTTACTTTCTGTATCCCTCCCGAGTTGGGAAGTGGTTGTAAATAATTGTGATCTTCATGATCTAATAAAAGAGGATTTAAAATCCCTTTCAAGTGCAGTTCTTCTACCACTTAATCACAGTATCTACCACAGAACATAGCTGCATTCAGCTCCCTGTTCCAGATCAGGACTTCAGGAGTTCACGAAGATGTTTGCGAAGAATATGCACCAAACACTCAGTCCTGACAACTCGAGTAATTATGGAAATGAGAGAGTTGATTGGCTTGCTAAGAATGTAACTAAAAATGATATTAATGTTGATGTAAATATTCCAAAATCGTACTTTAAAAAGACATTCAAAGCTAAAATCATTGAACAATGGAATTGTGATTATATAGCATCTGACAAGGGAGCTGTTACAAAAAGATTCTTCCAACTGTTTTTGAAAGACTAAAAGGTAAGGACTTATTGCTCAATTTTAAGGCTACGCAATTTTTGTCTGAACGTGGTAAGTTCAACGTTTATCTCGAGCGGTTTAAGCTGACAGCTTCCAATTTGTGTAATTGCAATCTTGGCATTCGGCAAAGTGTTTTCCACCTGCTTTTGGATTGTCCATTGCTTGATAATGCGAGAAATCTATTGAAATGCAGATTAAAATTAATTGGAGTTTGTTGGCCGCCGAAATGTTATGATTTTGTATCTTCACCTTCGGCCTACAGAGCTTTTGATGACTTTGTTGGCTTTTATTTTAAAAATTGCAAATGATTTGCTTATATAGTTATATCTTTTTTTGTTTGTTAGTCCAAAGGGGCTTTGTCCCTGAAGGACTTTTGTTTTCATTTTGCGATTTTGCGTCGGAAACATTAAAAGTCTGTATCACTTTTCAAACTGTTGCCACAAAATATTGCAGCCCTGTGTTATATTTAAAAAAATTAAATAATGAAGAATCTGCTTAAATGTATGTATATATCTCTAAATGTCATAAAACAACGGTACCTAGAGCCATCCAATTTTGAATAACGTACATTTCCACCCGAATATGCGCGTCTGGAAGCCCGAATTTGGAATTTGTTTTATTATCTATTTCATATTTTGTAAACCTTTAACGAATTTTTGATGAACAAACTCATACCATTTAAAAGCGAGGAATGGCAACACTCTGCGGGGGAAAAAACCGTTTTATCTAAAGCGCGCGGAACTGTGTGTCAGAAGTTTTAAAGATATACTCATTTTAAAATTATTTTGCGACATTGTTCTTTAACTAAATTTTATGGTTTAAGTGCGAAGAATATGATATTTAATAAATAAAGGTTAAAACAACACAAAACGTTAAAAAACGCCCCTTTGGACGTAATTTAAAATCTGAAACCTTTCAGATTTTATTTTATTTTTTTTCTCTGCATAACTGAAAGTTGATATTATAACTTAGCATTTTGCTTCTTTTTACTTACGATTTGTAAGCCTCGTGTGACACTTTGTGGTGCACAAGAATTTCTCTTTCTTTAAATAAAAAAAATAGTATGAAATATGAAATTGAAAGAAGAAAAACGTTCGTGGCTTATTACAATACTGAAAACTTATTCGGGCAGCAATATTTTCAACAAAAAATACATTAGAATAGGGGAAATTCAAACAACAATAGGAAGCTCGCAATATTTGAAAGCATCAAAACTTACAAAATAAACATAGCAATCAGACTGTTGCCGGTCTTAGTGTTACACGGAAAAACAAATATGTCAAAGGACAAGATAGATTATATAAAAGTCTATATTTCTAAAAAAAATGAACTTTTCTCAGTGTCGACAATTTTATTTTTTATTTTTATTTTTTTTTCTAACTTCGTTTGCACAATATTTACAGTTTTTAACTTAAAAAACTTAAGACACTTACGTCATACACAGTTCAACATTACAATCACAAAAATTTTAATAGCAGCATAAGTTTAGAATTCTCGATGCAATGATAAGTTGTTGGCACAAATGTTTAGCTATTTTTAGCCCAAAGAGGCGTTAGACCCAAAGGGCTATTAATCTCAAGACCGCCTTTTGCGTCGTTTCACTTTCTGCGTGGATTCACTTTTCAAACTGTCGCTACCAAATACTATCGCCATGTATTATATTTAAAGAAATTAAATAATGAAGAATGTGCATCAATGTTTCTTGCATCGTGAAAAAACATCAGATGCACCTCATGCCATGTTGCGTTCATCGTTATTCTGCACTGTCTCTCGATGCAATGCATACTTGCCTGTGATGGCACTCATATGGAAAATGTTTGATCTAAATAAAGGTATTCTTTTGTCCGATATGTGTTGTTATCAGTGATTGGTGTTTTGTCTCTGTCGTGAGGAAATATTCTGCGTGCGCTCAGATCGTGTTTCGTTGGCCGGTTTTCAGAAGTCTGTTTTGTGTATGCACACGCCAGTTTTTGGACATATTGGTACCGTTCCAACGCTATTTAGGGTTTTCGCATGCGCTGAACATTTCGCGACCGGAAAAAGTTGGCGTTGAAATTCGACATTTTCCAGTTTCTGTAACTATAACCGTAACCGTGAGCGTCCCTGCGTTGCCGTTCTCAGAATGTCGAGCGCATACCTCCGAATAACTATATTTGCAATCTCATCTCGATGTGTTACCGGGAACGGACGCTAGAAGTGCAGATGTTGGCAAAGTTTCTTTATGACCACCCTGTGCATGCAAAACAAATGGGATATCCGCATATTTATGTTTCTTGTTACGTTCACTTTGGCAGCAGCAACTTGCGGCAAATCTAGTACACTCAAAATAAGTCGTTGCCGCCAATCAGTGCAGGTAAATTTATTTTCTAAATAATAATATGCCTCTTTTTATCAGTGTTACATGCCTGCCGTACCAGAAACTGCGTGCAATAGACCTTTGTAGTAGTCCAATGCTCCTTTGCAGGTAACTTATCTGGACTGAAGCAGTCATCAGCCATTTTTACGTACTCTGGACAGCAGCGTTCCTGATATGCAATTTCTTTCCTTGGTTCCGATCCTTCTGACAGTATTACATTGTAAGGTCCCGGAGTATGTAACAGTTAAGTTTTAGTTTGTTTTTCCCATCGATGAACCCAACAGGCTGATGAGCAATTTACCCAGTGGATTCACTGCTCTGTCAGTGGTGAAAAGGAAAGGGAGAGGGTAGGGTTAAAAATGAGTTATTTTAAAACAATATATTACTCGTATTATAGGTTCACATCTTCAAGAAGTATTGTTTTTAATTTATTTCTTACTTCAAAATAAATTTTCTAGTCCAAAATTATTTATATATTGTTGCGCGCATACTGGCTTGCAATGTATTGAATACAAACAGAACCGATGATAGCTTGATAAAACTTGTTTTACCGAAAGAAATATTTTACAGTTATGGAAATTTCCACAAAAATACTCGTACAACTCTTCTTCGTATCACAGAGTACAGCCAGAACTTATACTTCAAACTATTGAGAACATTAAACACAGCGCAATGCAAAGTGCATCTAAAAAACGAAGCTCTCAGGTAGAGCTCTGAATACTCCGAACTCAACGTTGAACTAAACAATCAGAAATTATGCTTTTTCTTAGCTTATATAGTTCCTCTGGCCACCGAGAAATCTCTAGTACCTTCCATTTCTCGAAATTAATGGAAGGCAGATAAGGTTAATGTTACATATAAGAGCCGGATGCGGTTACAGTTACATATAGGGTTCAATTAAAATTATTCAGTTACATTAGCAATTACAGTTATACATGAGCCTGACCAAAATGTCGCCATGTTTGGCGACTATTGGAGATTTTTCGCCAAACTTGGCGACAAAAATTAGTTGCCAACATTATGACCAACTTGGCGGTATCTCGGGAATTTAGGCAGATAGATATTTACATCAATGTTAAATAGACTTGCACCTGTAAGTTTATTTTTCCTGTAGAGCTTCACTCTCTTCAAACTTTTCATGTTATGTTATTCAAAAGATACTATGTACAATGTCACATATTATTTGACTAAAATTATTTACATATATATAAAATTCCTAACAATATTAAAACACAGCATTTAAATAACCACGATTTCAGTCTTGTCATGTTGAAAGGAAAAAATTGTCATAGTACAGAAATAATTTTTTTAAGAACTATAACCCTCTAACTATAACCCGAATTTTGGAAAGTGTCCCGACGCCTCTGTCTAACAACTGATTTCCGCGAAACTGCACTTGCTTCTGCGCCCACAGTGGACTGCGGGAATTTAGAAAAGTAATTAATTTAAATTTAAATTATTAGGCAGCCAGGTGAAATATTTCCGTACCACGTTGCTATTAGAAAATCTAGACAGACTACTGTCTTTTCCTTCGCAATTCTTTGCAAAATGTACTTCAGCTTTCAATAATGCAACTCTTTACTCGGTAAATAGAGATTTGCAAACTCGAGTCGAATTTTTGCAAACATTGAGAAGCACTTTCTTCTCTAAAACGCTATAAAACGCATGCTATATGCATGAAATATGTAATTATTTCAATGACTGCTAAACTGAAAGAATTTTAAAATACAGAAACATTTTTGCAGTACAGTAGAGCGTCGATTATCGTAACATTGTTTATCCTAACTCGTTAAAATTTATTTGGGCAAGTGTCCACGAGGATTCTATGAAACGTCTGGTAATACAAACAAGTATTTTGAGGGGAATGTTTCAAAATGTTTCGATAAGTTTTTTTCCTTAATTAATTTAAATCTAGGATTCTGAAAACTTGCCATAATCAATAATCATGTATTCGCTTATCATGACAAAATATATCTGTTTTATGAACATATTATCCGTTATCACAACTTTGAACCACAAAAGAGCTGAGCTTTCAGTTAAGGATAACAATCATTGATCCTTTAAAAATATCTGATGTGTACACCACATGACTTCCTTGTACGGAATATTAAATTATACGCATTTTTTCTTGCATTTTATTTAAACTTATTGGAGTGAATTAAATCTACTTCGTCGATAGCGCATAAACCACAATAAAATAAATGCACTCTTTAAAATTCACTATATTTGTTTACCAAAGCGAAACTCTGGCGCTAGGTTCACTTACCTACTTACATTTCATTCATTTTATAACTCACAATGGGCAACAATTATGTATATCATCTGAAGAATTATCTAATCGTTGCCACATGTTCTATTCAAATACTACAATAAATCTAAAATGCTGTATAAAAGAAATTAAACAAACAAAAAAAAGAAGCAGTTTTTAACAGACGATTCAGTATTCCTCATTCAATTAATTCAGTTCTCACTTCCGACAAGGCAAAAATACATGAAAACTCAAAACATCTACATTAAATATTACGAAGTAAATCCTAAACACTTATTTCCTCGAATAAATTCCAGAATAGATTAAGCAAGATTTAATTCGTAATAATAAAAGAAGACGTTATCTTTGTTGTCGCGAAGCTTAGTTTCTCTAGATTGGCAACAAATCCGCTATTCTGCTAAGTTTCAAATGTAAACAAATATATGGCTGCTATAGCCAAAACAATTAGGCTTAGACGCACTTAAACAACTTTTAAATTGTTGATAATTCTACAACTATAACATGCAAGTTAACTAAAGACATAAAAACCTTAACCGGAAGATAAGAACAACATAATTCCATCATTTTTAAAGCAAAAAAGGCCCAATTTACCAACATATAAGAATAAAAAAAATTCAGCTCACGAAGACGAGTAACAAGAGTGGTTATATATATATAATTTTGATGCGGCGGATTGCAACCAACAACTACAAGGTGCACAAAACTACAAGTTGAAGCATCCTATGTACAAAATTTTAACGTTCTGAGGCTAGTCGTTTTTGAGTTATACGAGATACATACATACGCACGTACGCACAGATGCCACGAAAAATATCTCTTCAGAATCCATTTTAAATCAGGTTTAGAACTTTTTGCGGGAATAAGAGTCCTTTATTCTGTGCTTACGTACGAATGTCAAGCAAAAACATCGTTAAACTGCATTCGATAGCGGTAAAAATGGATATTTTCGTTGAAATATGATATCCGAAGTTTTTTGCGATTACAATACTTCCTTTTGACTTCGTACAAGAAAGTAAAAACGATAAGATAACAGTTGGTACGGATCACAATATGAAGAAAATGATTCATTTGGTATTTTATTAACTTATTTTTTCGTTTTCCATGAAAATCATTATAATATGGGAAAAACTTGTATACTGAAAAAGAAGAGTTTACCAAAAATTTTGAAACGTTATAGAAAATAGTTAAATTATGAAACTGTAAAACCCATAAAATAAAAAAGCCGTTCCAAATGAAGAAAAAATTACAGTCTTACTGAAATACATATTTACAATTTTGAGCTAAGCAGCTGTAATAGTGCTACTAACTTAAAAATCAGTTTATGTGATTAGGGCAAAGTCTCGAGGGCTATATGCCTAAGGGGAAGGATACCTTCGTGGAGAACTTTCTAAGGGAAACTTGCTCATAGAATATGGAAAACGTGAGAAACATGGGATAACCACAAAAACGCCCATGCAGCCAGCCCGTTCGCGAGATTCGAACTTTCCAAGGGAAATTGGAGATGTGTAAATGGTAAAATCTTACTTTTCAAATGAGTTGTGTGTGTAATGAATGAGTTGTGTGTGTAATGAATGAGTTGTGTGAGAACTAAAAAACATTTCTGTGATACTTTTTTTAATTTAACAGCACAGGCAACAAAGAAAAGATTTACTTATTCCAGACGTAGTTACATAGGCATTTCATTGAATCGGTTGCACGCGAAGCTTATAACAAATATTTCTTTCAAACGGCAATATTTTCCTATTTTTAAATGCTGTGAAATCCGTGAACTCAAATGAACACATATATAGAAGTTGTTTCCTTCGAGGTGTTTAATAAAATATTTAAAGCTTGAAAATAAATATTTTGTTCCGTGCGTACGGGTTCGTTATATATTGAATGCACAAGTCGTTGAAAAGTTAACAAAATTTATTCTTTCCACAAGAAAGAAATCAAAATGCTAAAGTATTTCTTCAGAGATATTCGCACAATATCACAATATCTCAAACGTTTAGCAAAAACTCAGTTCTAAGCAGATAAAATAATACTACCTCACAGCGGAATCGCTACAGTAAACAAACAGCAGTTCGCTTTTTACAGCTACAGCTACAACTACAACAACAACAACTGAGATGAGGTGTTTCAATTCGGCTTTTATAAGCTTTTTAATTATCACTAGAACAATCTCGATTTTTCTAGATTTTTCTGGATGGCAACAGTAATTACGAGATATTTATTTATTAAACATTAAATGCACGCGCTCTTTTATTTTTATTTTATTTTTTATTTTTCGACGTAGCTTTCTCTTCAAAAATCGTCTGCGTTGCACGGGAAATATAAAGTAATTTTAATTACAATTCTAAATAAATAGCCGAATAAATATGAAATCGGTAACAATATGTTTACTTAAATAAACAGCGCAATGTTCTATTGACATAATCGTGTTTTAAAAGATAAATATGAAGTCGATTACCTGAGTCCGCTGTGATTCGACTGAAATTAGATAGATGAGGTTAAACTGTACTGCAAGTATGTTAAATGTTTGCCTTAAATGATCGTAGAACCACACGAAAATTTCTGCAGTCTCTTAAATAGGATGCCTCACATACAAATCCAAGCTTCTTCTCCTATACTGCATCTTCAATGTTATTATGAGATAAACTAGTATTTTTATAAACTTTTGCAGTAACAATGCATTATGATTTGAACATTATAACTGTTTTTGTAAAAAGAACAGTTTTGAAAAATTAAAAAAATTACTATCATGTTGTCATCAAATATAACCTTTTTGAAGGAATTAGAGTTCGAGCTACACTTTCTTTCTGACAACCATTTTAAAGTTCTATATAACCATTTTCCAAAAAGAGGTCACTAAAGTTTGAAACAACTGTCAGTCAGAGCGATTGCCAAATTAACAAATTCTAGAAGATCAGAGATGAAAATAAAATACAACTCTAGTGAGGAAAGTTTTCAAAAACAGGAAATTTTTCACGACTCTCGTGAAAACGGGTTTGTTATCGCGATATTACATGACAAATCTCGATCGGATTCTAAAAGCACTGTCAGATTTAATCCGAAATAATCTAAGGGTTCATATTACCAGTCATGTTTTCTTTACGATAAAGAAGTCAAGATAAAAATATCAAGCACTTTGCAACCCGGGCGACGTTAAAAACTCGTAAGTGGGTAATTTATGGGGAAAAAGCACTTTATGATGATAAATTCGTCGGAAAATGTTCCACGAAAAGTATTTTTTTGTATGTTGCAGACAGAATAAAAATATGAAAATTTCATACAGCCAGCACATTTAACAACATGAATCGAACAAAAACACTCTATCAGCCTTTGGAAATCTGAAAGTACACTCTGCACAAAAAAAAAAAAAAAAATGAGAAA
>KK119645.1:371902-393434 GCA_000611955.2 Stegodyphus mimosarum
TTCAGCAGCAAAAATTTTATTTACGAACTGGTTGTTGCTTGGAAAGAATGAACTGATTTCATTCATACTAAAATGTTTTTATGCACATTCTTTTCAGGTGTTCATAAAACTCATAAATTTAGTTTTGGTCGCAGCTAGCAACTTTGTATACAGTATATTAAATTAATAGTTATTTTTAGTTTCATTTTTTCAGTATATCAAATTTATAAATATTGTCTTAGCAGCAACCCGCTTCCGCCAGTATTTTTAAAAAATCTTGCATTAAAGGAATGCTATAAAATATTTACAACGTTTTCTTTAAAAATCAGAGGTGAAAATGAACATCAAATGCATTTTAAATTTCGTATATAAGGAAATTTACTATATATTTATGAATAAGCCTTTTTTAATTGATATTCATAAGATCGTTTTAATGAAACTGTTAATCAGTTTTTATAAAGTAAGTTTTGTGAAAGGCTGAATATAAAAATTTCATTCAGGAAGTCAGAACGTATTTTAATACACTGGTGAAATAAATTAAGAGAATTTGCATATTTTATCGAATTGTATCAAAAGAACTGAACTGAAGGAAAAACCACTGCTTCTAGATAAAAATGCAAATCTCGTATGGGAAATACGTTAGCGTACACGTGTATGTAGTCGAAGTCAGCAGAAAAACAGGCTTTATAAGAGCGCGAAGGGTAAGACGAATTCCGTTCACTAGCACACCTCGACGAATTTCTTGGTGTTATCTTGCAGCAATCGGTTAAATTCATATCGGAAATGTAAAAATGAGTAACCACCAAAGTTTAGATGATGGAATGAGGTGGCGAATCGTGGAGAGGCTAAAGGCAGGCCAATCGCAAGTCCAGATATGCACAGAGTTTAATTTAACGCCCAGCGTCGTGTGTAACCATGAAACAGTTCCAGAATCCTGGATCCATCAAGAGAAAGCTTGGGCAAGGTCGTTCAAGAGACACGGTAGCCAGAGAAGATCATTATTTGTCCATTTTAGCGAGGTGTAACAGACCGGCTACAGCTTCTCAGCTCTCTCGGGACCTGTATGCAGCCACAGGAACACGTGTAATAATAGAAAGAAAAAAGAATAAAAATTCGAGCCTTTATTTAACGAGTTGCTCGGAAAAAGCGATAAAATTTGTTAAATCGCGAAACACGCTGCTTCGATCGGTGCAGAGTAGGGGGAAATTACTCCTTTGGGGAATTTTATTGTTTCATGGGTGGAATATTGTCAGTCTTTTATTTATCTGTTAAATTTTTAGTTTCAGTTTATAAAAATAAAAAACTACTTTTTAGTCCAAAGGGGCTTTGTCCCTGAAGGACCATTGTTTTCGTTTTGTGATTTTGCGTCGGAAACATTAAAAGTCTGAATCACTTTTCAAACTGTTGCCACCAAGTCTTGCAGCTCTGTATTATATTTAAAGAAATTAAATAATGAAGAATCTGCATAAATTTATATATATTTCTCCAAATGTGGTAAAACTTAGAGCCATCCAATTTTGAATATCGTGCGTTTCCACCCGAATATGAGCATCTGGAAACCCAAATCTGGAATTTGTTTTATTATCTATTTCACATTTTGTAAAACTTTAACGAATTTTTGATGAACAAACTCAAACGATTTAAAAGCGAGGAATGGCAACACTCTACGTGGGAAAAAAGAACTTTTTATATAAAGCGCGCAGAACTGTGTATCGGAAATTCTACCGATAGACTCATTTTAAAATTATTTTGCGATATTGCTGTTGAACTGAATTTTATGGTTTAAGTGCGAAGAACATGATATTAATAAATAAAGGTAACACACAAAACGTTAAAAAACGCCACTTTGGACGTCCGTCATTTAAAATCTGAAACCTTTCAGATTTTTTTTTTTTATTCAAATTTTGTAATCACCAGCATTTTCTTCACATTTTTATGTTTAACTTATAAAACACGTTGAAAAATCATCTATGTCTATATAAATACGTTACATTTATTTTTCTGAATTTGGGAAAGGAAAGGGGTGATCTAGCAATTGGGGAAATTGATGCATGGGGCAAAAAAAGGAGAACCCATGGTATAGTGCTACTTTGGCCTGGTATATAGTGCCTGGTATAGCGCTACTTTGTTGCCGCATTCGATAGGTCTGAGTTCGATTAAAATAAAAGTCAAGGAGGATTTCGAGAAGCCAAACTGAAGTATACTCCATCCAACTGCTTAATAGCATTAGAGATGACACATACGAAGAGAAAGAGTTAACCCAAAAAGCTGGTAAAATAAATCGATTTACAAACCTTTATTCTGTGTTTAAAAGATAACGATTAACTCTAGATTATTAAACCCAAAATGTAAACGATAAATATCTAGTTGATATAGATTTTATGTAGGCTGTATGCGAGCTCAAATTCTTTCAATTTTTCGAACAAGAAAGGCTGGTCTACTAAATGAAGAGTCGTCGCTAATTATCAGAATAGTTATGGTAAATGGTAAAAATAAATGTTCGTTACTATGAATGCTATTTTCCAAAGCTGGAAAGATTAATGGAAATGAAACTAAATTTCAGATTTCAAGCTTCGCATACTGGGATAACTTTACAACCTGCAATGTCTGAAGAAAATACGAAAAGCGTAATGTGGCAAAATATTTCGCACTGAAGAATATAGCATAACTGCGATTATTCGTTGATTTAATACAACTTTATTACTCAAGTGTTATATCAAAATGTTAATCACATCATCAAATATTATATTATACAACTCTAAGGTATTTCTCCCGCCTTCTTCACATGCCTTCGTGGTGTAGTCGGCAACACGCTTGGCGCGTATTCCAGAGGTCCGTGGTTCGAGTACCGGCGAAGGCATTGCTCATTTTTCATCACTCCTTTCAAAAAAATACCTAATGTCTCTACAAGTGACGCCCGAACTAAAAGGTGGTAAATGATGATTCTCCACCACTAGTATTTGGCGATTGGGTCCTCTAAAATCCCCAGTCGCCCTTTAAAAAGGGAGAGTATATAAGATATTTCTCCCGCCTTCTTCGCATGCCTTCGTGGTGTAGTGGTCAGCACGCTGCGCGCGTATTCCAGAGGTCCTTTGTTCGAGTCCCGGCGAAGGCGTTGCTCATTTTTCATCACTCCTGCTTTCAAAAAACCTAATGTCTCTGTCAGGACTGAGTGTTCGGTGCATATTCTTGCCGAACATCTTCGTGAAAACTTTAAGTCCTGATCTTGAACAGGAAGCTGAATGCAGCTATGTTCTGTGGTAGAAAACTGTGGTTAAGTGGTAGAAGAAATGCACTTCAGAAGGATTTAAAATCCTCTTTTATTAAACCACAATTATATACAGCCACTTCCCGACTCGGGAGGGATACAGAAAATAACGACCGCACTTGGGTCTAAACTGAACAATCAGATAATTTAAACTAAAGCTAATTAGAAATTAAGTAATCGTTGCTCACAGAGCTATAAACGCGAGGTTGGCCTCTATGCTAAATGGGGCGTAGCAAGATTTAACTAATACTAACGCACTTAGATTTACTTCAATAAGTAATAGCGTAACAGCGCTAAGGCTTAGAATTTAAATACTAGCTAGTCAGGCGAACGTCGAACAGAGTAGCAGTGGTCTGAGACTAAAAGCTCTCTCACCCTGAGAGGTTCCTACCTACCGTTTAAATAGCAACTGGGCTCCACTTCAAATTAGTTTAAAGCTGAAACGGGCGCTTATTCTAACGGGAAGTTGAAATAAGAACAGATAGAAAAAGGCAAATTAAAATAAAACTTTGTTAGTTTAAACTAAAACCTTACATCTGTACAGAACACAAAAAAAAAAAAATCTGAAAGATTTCAGATTTTAAATTACGTCTAAAGGCGCGTTTTTTTAACGTTTCGTGTGCTACCTTTTTTTATTAAATATCATGTACTACGTACTCAAACCATAAAATTCAGTTCAAAATCAATATCGCAAAATCATTTTAAAATGAACATATCTTTAGAATTTCCGTAAGTCTCGTGCGCTGGAGATAAAAATGTTTTTTTTTTTCGTACAGTGTTGCCATTGCTCGCTTTGAAATCATTTAGTTTGTTAATCAGAAATTCGTTGAAATGTTACAAAACATAAAATCGATAATAAAGCAAATTTCAAATTCAAAATTAGGGCTTCCAGATGCCCATATTCGCAGTAGGATTACGTCATTCAAAATTCGATGGCTCTAGGTTTTATCACAATGCGAGAAACATGCATACATTTATGCAGATTTTTCATTTTTTAAAATTTAATGCAGAGCGATAACATTTAGTGGCAACAATTTGAAAAGTGATATGCCGTTTTTGTGTTTCCGACGCAAAATCGCAAAACGAAAGTAATAGTCCTTCGGGACTAAATCCCTTTGGACTAAAAATTAATTTGCAGATGTTTACTTCTTTGAATAAAAGAAACATCTATTTATAGATATCGTCTGAGGGTAATTTCCAAGCCCGAAATACCATTCCTAGCACATCATGCTAATTGCATGGAATGTCACTTTTCGAAAAGGAATTAGTTAAGATTGAAAAGCATGCCCCGAGAATCTGCCCAAGGGATTGTCTTCAGCAAGATTCTCATAACGGACTTCGTGGGGAAAGCCCAGTTTTAACATCATTTTGCAAATCCGGTAGTCAGTTGTCGTTCCAATCAATTTACCAAGTTCTTTATTAATGATTTTAACCAAAACGTCGTCAGGCAGTTGCTTGGATTTTCCCAGAGATAATTTCCTTGACCTTTGCACGTTCTTTGCTAATTACAGGAAACCTTGGAATGAACCGTGAGGATTACTGACTCTTGCTTTTGTTCTAAGAGGGCTCTTTGTTCTCGCCTTCGCTGCTCGACCCGTGGGCGGGAAAAGTGTTCGAAGCATGCCTGTCGAAGAATTCTCAAGATCAGAAATGGTTGTGGTACAGTAACTCTACCTGTGAGCTGCTTCCGTTAGCATTGTTCCGTTATAAAGTTGTCGATTTATCAAGGCAAGCTCTCATAACGCGCATGAAAGGTTGTTATTATCTCGTTATGCAGAATGGGGTGAATGAAATAAGTTAGTATAGAAAAGGGTGGGGAAAACACGTGCCCGAACTAATAGACAAGACTTAATAACGGGAATTCCCGACATGCAACTGTAATCGACTTTCCGTTCTACCAATTGGGCGACAACGAAAATATTTAAATTTTGGATTCTAGTGTTACGCACGTTTTTCTAACTCAATTGTAAGACCAGGAATACATATTAACTGGCACTTATCTCGAAACAGATTAAATATGATAAATGCAGCATTATATTATCTATCTGATACATTTTTTTTTTTTTTGTGAATAATGTGTCGTTTTTGCAAATGAAAAAGCAGACTGAAAAAAATATTTTTGTGGAGAATATATTTTCTCATGCATGAGTAATGTTTCTTTAAAACTTCTTCTGGTTTTGTTTAAAACCTTTTCTCATTTTAAGAATCTGATGTGTACACTACATGACGTCCTTGTACGGAATATTAAATTATACTCATTTTTCCCTGCATATCATTTAAATTTATTTCTCATTCAATTAATTCAGTCCTCAGTTCGAGGCGAGGCAAAAAACACATTAAGACTCAAAATATCACTCGTTAAAAATTGAAAGATACAGAAAAACATAAAACACCAAATACAGTTAAAACAATTAAAAAAAGAATTTTTACAATTAAAGTTAGAGTTTCTCGCAAAAACAAGCAATTCGGCCAACAGGCAAGAAGACAGATTTTTCGGTGCACAAAACTGAAAATTAACTTTCGGTCCCCCTCGGCAAAAAGAAACTGAAGGTGCAGAAAGATTTAATTCAGTATACTGCTCAAATATAAACAAATATGACTGCTTGGTATAGTAAGAAAAATTAGGCTTAGCCGCACTTGAACACAGTTTTAAATTGTTGATAATTCTACAACTATTGCATGCAGATTAACTAAAGGTCTAAAACCCTTAACCGGAAGATAAGAACAACATAATTCAATCCTTTTTAAAGCAAAAAATGCGCAATTTACCAACATATACGAATTTTTAAAAAACTGATCTCATTGAGCGGAGTAACAGAGTGGATATATATATAGATAGATAGATAGATTTTTTATGTGGCCGATTGCAACTAAAACAAGAGCTGTACAACTACATGTTATAGCAGTGTTATATTCGTATACAAAATTTCAACGTTCTGAGGTTACTCGTTCTTTGAATTATGCGAGATATATATGCACGTACACACGCCATGAAAAAAATCTCTTCTGAATCCGTTTTAAATCAGTTTTATAATTCGTTTGGAGGAAAAGAGTCCTTTATTCTGTCCTTATGTATAGATGTCACGCAAAACCATCGTTAAATTGCACTCGATAGCGGTCAAAATGAATATTTTCGTTGAAATATGATACCCGAAATTTTTTTGTGATTACAATACTTCATTTACTTCGTACGAACGGCATGGAAAATTCCTCCTGTTCACCAGTGGTATTTCGCTGAACAACCAAGCCTGTCACTTCTGAGTAAAAGATCTAGGCCTATCCAAACGGCCATGGCGTAATTCAGAAGTGGGCATGCTCGATGCCTGAAATTCAAAGAGGGAGAAAAGACCT
Source organism: Stegodyphus mimosarum (assembly GCA_000611955.2). Classification (NCBI taxonomy): domain Eukaryota; kingdom Metazoa; phylum Arthropoda; class Arachnida; order Araneae; family Eresidae; genus Stegodyphus; species Stegodyphus mimosarum. Next base: position 378,501 of record KK119645.1, read on the forward strand.
TCCCCTCGTGTGCCTGTTCCCTCCCTGCCTCTCCCACTCACCTACTGGATTGTATAGGCTCTCCCTGAGACAGCTGTCGGCTGAGCAGGACGACATCTGCGATTTGCTTCTGCGGCAAGGTCTCTTGGACTCGGTGTAGGCTTTCCTGCCCCAAGGGGATTTGAAACAATAACAACTTCATACGAAGAAATAAAAATGAAAGAAGAATGCAAAGATATTCATAAGGAAATTTATATTCATGGTCTTTGCCCTGTTAACCGTCCGTAGCATTCAGTGTCAGTGTCAGTGTCAGTTAAATTAAAAACTGAAGTCGTCCTTGTATGCTTCAGTTCTTCATATAAAATTAACAGTTCTACATTAATGGCCCGAGTAACTCCTATAGATAATAAGTCTTAAAGCTAAGCTCGTGTTTTATGAGGAATAATGAGCATTTGCGACAGCTATTAAAAACAAAGTGCATATATATTTAAACCAATCCATTCAGCAATGCATTCGGCGATCATCAGTGGGAAAAAAGTGTAAAAATAAGCAAAAAAAAGAACGATTTCTAATGTTGCAGAACTTCAGTATAGTTTTTCGTACTGTAAGAATTCAAGAGAAAGCTTAAGTGATTTAAAGATTAATAAAAAAAATGGCGGAAACAGCAGCTTTTTTCATAGAACGTCACATTGTACTTGGTTTCAAGGATACAAATTTATCTGATATCAAAATACTTAATAAAATGATAACATTGTTGGTGACGAATTTCTGAAAATAGTTTGTTCGAAGCTGAGTGTTAAAAGTTAACAATGGGTAATAAAAATGAATGAAACCGATCTCTCGGAAAAATTATTAAATAGAACAAGAATCTCAAAAGCAAAGAAAGCTTAGCGGAGTTTTCTTAGACTTCTTGAATGTAGACTCAATCCTTAAATCGTAAATAACTCGAATTTAAAATGCTCCTAATATATCGCAGTGACACAGTATGAAGAATGTAAAACATTCAATTTCAGGTCACAAATTTTAGAATTTACCATCAGATTAAGTTTTAAGTTCGGATTTCCTGTGTATTTATATTGTTACGAATTGTATAGTGAAATTGTAAGGTTTATCCTAAGTTCATAACAGTTATTTTTAAGCTCCTTTCCTACATCTCCTAATTTCAGCTTACAATACCTTATGGTAAGGAATTGAGTTTTTAGAATCGCGTTAAATGCAAATGAGTAGTAGATAGTACTTAAGTAGACGTTCCACTGGCTTAAACAGAGAGAATCAGAGTTTCTGACTAGAGCGCGTTTGCCTTTTAGCCACGTCTCTCTAAGCTGTTGTTACGCTTGGCCGTATTATGGGCCCTTGATAGTTTCTCTAGCTAATTCGATATTTAGGGACCAACTAGTTAGATTTATGTTAGCTTCGGCTAAATCTCATTAGTTAGTCATTAGTTAAGTTCTTATTTCTTACACTTTTGTGTTTAAGCCTAAGTGGAGCCTTTGCTGTATGCCCTGAGAAAGGGGCCAACTGTATATCATTATTCTCAGCAATAAAGGGTAATTAACCCGTCCTGAGTGCTACGTTTATTTTTCCAGACTTAAGCGATTATTGGCTTAGCAGTTCACTCGGTTCCTGATACAGTTAGGTAAAAGGAAGGAAAACAAATTATAAATGATATTGTAATAGCTTTTGTGCAATGTGTAAGGTTTTAGTTAAACTAACAAAGTTTTATTTTAATTTGCCTTTTTCTATCTGTTGTGAGAGAGCTTTTAGACTCAGACCACTGTTACTCTATTCGACGTTCGCCTGACCAGCTAGTATTTAAATTCTAAGCCGTAGCGCTGTTACACTATTACTTATTGAAGTAATTCTAAGTGCGTTAGTATTAGGTAAATCTTGGTACGCACCATTTAGTTTAGAGGCCAACCTCGCGTTTATAGCTCCGTGAGCAACGACTACTTAATTTCTAATTAGTTTTAGTTTAAATTATCTGATTGTTCAGTTTAGACCCAAGTGGCGGTCATTATTTTCTGTATCCCTCCCTAGTTGGGAAGTGGCTGTAAATAATTGTGGTTTAATAAAAGAGGATTTTAAATCCTTCTTACGTATAGTTATTCTACCATTTAATCACAGTATTCTACCACAGAACATAGCTGCATTCAGCTCCCTGTTCAAGATCAGGACTCAGTTTAATTCAGGAACATGTTTGCCAAGAATATGCACCGAACACTCAGTCCTGACAAGTGTAACATAAAATGCTGATAAAAGCGAAATTCTCCGGAAATGTTTAGATTACAGGGTAAGTCCATTTAACACTGAGGTAAATGGTTATCTTGCTAAATTGGCGAGATATCGCCAAGTTGGCAACAGTTTTGGCGACTATTTGGTGGCATTATGGTTCTGCAACTATAACCATATCTGACAGTTATATGTAACTTCAACCGTATATGCCTTCCAGCAATCAAGTAAGATGTTATCGTAATTTAATTTATACAAACTGTTTCAATACAGTTTTTACAACTTTCTGGGAAAGGTAGGTCGTTCAACATGGAATGATATAGTAGCTATGCCCGAAGAGACATACATTCAACCGTCAGATGTCTGCACGGCTGTATCAGCGATTACGTCATCCTGTTTCCTCCCAGTGATGCCAACAGCCTAAAACGATGGACATGAAGCCCATAACATCTTTATTATATGCAGCTTTAGTGTCTGTTTCTCGCCGATACTTTATTGGTTGCTTGCGTAACTGTACTAGCCAATGGGATGAAGTTGGCACGGCATTCAAATAGTAAAATAAATATTATCACAACAGTTATCATTGTTTTAATTAAAGTATCACGGTATTTAAATATTTTTAATTCATACAATTGTTGCTTATTCTGCATTTAACTGTATTTACATATGAATTACCTAGAAACTTGCAAACGTTGAGAAATGAAAGGAGACGAAACCAACTAACGAGTTGTGCGTAGTACATCTCATCAGGTAGGTTTACGCAAACTCCTATGCTAAATATCCTTTCGCGTAAAGAGTTTAAAATTTTCCCCGATTTTATTCGGACATTGTATTTTAAACTGAATTTTCAGCTGAACGCAAATTGAGCGTGTCAGGGGGAAGGTGAACATTTGTTTGCATTGGCAATCATCTGTTTTACATAAAAACTACGTCTTAACGTAATTTCTTTTAAGAATGCCTCCTAGAAATGCAGAATTGAAGAGGAGAGAAAAGGAGCTAAGGCTGCACAAAAACGGCTTTCTCGACAAAAAGAAACCACTGAGCACAGAAAGAAATGTACCGCCAGTGGTTTCCTTCATTGCATTCTACTTTAAGCGATTAAGCAAGTAGAAGGGGGAAATGAGGCAGTAAGCAAAGGGGCGTCGTCGCGGCCTGCCCTGTGTAATTCAGTTTGAATTGGCAGACACCTTTGCACAAATCATTTTAATTACAATTTATAATATCTCGAACAGCCAGATTTTCTAGTATTGATATAAGAGATTGTGCTCCGCTATGCAGAAGCCATTCCAAGTGCTAGTATTTTGACAATCATTCATCGGGGCTGTCGTTCCCTTGTTGTTCATGGAGGATCTTCAACAAGAACCAATTCCATCTATATCGTGTGCAGAACCATCAAGCTACTACAATCTACTTATTGACTATAGACGGTTGCATTTTCTCCATGATATTCTCAGCACAGTGACATGAAACCTCTTTTCCTGCTCCTGTGCTATTCGGTTATAGACAAAAACGTGGCGGTTCCTGAAGAAAACTACGCAAGAGCGAAAACATCATCGTAGGAGAAAATATCCTAGTTCTAAAATATCATGGTATAAAACATCGCCGTCAAGGTGTCAAAAAACGTCGCACTTTTAAAATATCGTGGTAAAAAATAAAGAACATATAAATCATCGCATGGCGATAACATCGCAGACATATGTTTCTTAGGCTTTGAAAGCTGTATTTTCGGATAATGATCTGTGAGCACAAGGAGGAATGAGGAATATTTTTACCTTTAGATTCCATATTTTTGAATTAATTAATGTGCCAAGATAAATTTTTAAATTTCTCCATAAATTTCCCACCAAAAATTACAAAATTTAATATCTAGGCATAATCTTCCGCTGCGCAGTGGAAGAGAAAAAAAATAAGTTCCCAGGTATTAAGAAGTTGGCCAAGTCTTAGCTGAAACTGAAAAAATTCGCCAAGTTAAATTTATGAATTTTTTCGTAAATTTCGCACCCAATTTTACAAAATTTAATATTTAGGCATAATTTGAGTCGTAGAATCGAAATATGGAAAAAAATTGGTATGTTATTTCAGAAAAAGTCTGATTTTTGTGTCAAAATACCTATATTAGAACAATGCTATTTATAAATCTAATACATACTCTAAGTCACGCTTCGAGACACGAAAAACGCAATTTGAATTTCATCAATCGGCCCAGTAGAAAAGGAGATATAGAACTGTCCTTTTTTTTCTTTCCTTTTCTTCCTCCTCCCCGCAGTGTACACGTAACAATACTTATTTCACGATAAAAGTGCTTTAGAAGGAAGAGCTGAGCTCTTAACATTAAATATTATCGTATTTCAGGGACTATTATTAATATAGGTTAATTTATTAACTAATATTGATTAATAATTACAATAATAACCTGTATTCATGAATTAATAACAGGTTGTCAATCCGTTAATGGAGGTTAATATATTGTCCCATTACCTGAAATCGCCTTTTTGGTGAGGAGGAAAGTCGACTGATTGACTGATTGCCGACTTTCTTCGCTAACAGAAAAGGATTTATACGTTCATGAAAGCTAGATAAAAGTCATAAAAATAAAACGACATATATAGTTTCATCCTCTTCATAATGTAAGTTTAAAGTCAAAATTTTGTAGTAATACAGACAGTTTTATTTTATTGTCGCATTGTAGTACAGAATCTACACTGGTGTGCAAAAATTAAGGACGAGACGGTTTTTTCAATATAACTTTGTACAAAAGCTTTCCAAATCAACACCTTTAGTACCGTAAGATCCCCAATACGTAAGGACATGAGTAATGTAAGCAACACTTACTAAAAGAGAAATCAGAGGGATAAAAAGAAGCTTTATTGAAAAAGTAGCATGGAGCGCAATGCGACTGAAGCCCGAAACATCCCTGTGATGGGTGTCCAGCAAGAAACATCCGGTCTTTAATAGGGAATATGATCTCCCCTGACTGCTAGGCAGGTTTCACATCATTTGTGCATGCTGGATATGTGGTTATTAATGAGCTGTTGAGACCCTGCTGCTCGTTCCTCTTGTAGCACCAATCGTAGTTTCGGAATCGTTACTGGCGATAAGTTACGTGCTGCCACGGGTCGCGTAATGGCAAACCGCACATTGAGTTAATCAATGTTAACGAATTTCGCTTACTGCGCATGCTCAATAGTGTACTGTTGGCGTGGGAGAAAATACTGGCGAATAAAAATAAACAGCCTACACAATCCTGTTCGTCATGTAGGCCTTAGCGACTCTTCACAATTGCAATACTATGGACACTTTTTTTTGTGCTTATTGCACTTGCTTTGGTTTCATTTCATTTTGGTTTATTTTGTTCATAAACATTACATTTAATATCAGTTATTTGTAATAATTTCTTTGGCTTTAATTCAGTAATTTAAACTAGATATATTCTTTAAGTTATTTAAGTATTTATGAATGCACGCATGGCAAATAATCGATTGCTTTTATTCCTCAGAAATACAAACAATAAACAACATCACGTAATGTTTCCCGTTTTGTAATCCTTCTTAAACGAAAATTTGGGGAGTTTACAATTGATATTTACACCTAAGTAATGAAGCAACGTACAACCTAACGATTTTTAAAACCCCGAACTGTTTACGTCCAGATAACAGAACATCAACCATATACCATATTTATCTTCTTTTAAAATTACGTCAAAGTCGTAATTGCGCCAAATTCTCTTCTGGGCATGCTCAGTGTGCGTAATTCGCTTAGCATTGTTCAACTGAATGTGCGGTCTGCCATAAGGCCCACGGGTCTCCCTAGTAAGTTCCGTACATGCTTGATGGGATTTAGATCCAGAGACCTTGCCGACCAATCCATGTGTTCAATATCTTCACTCTCCAACAGCTCTTCGACAGTAACTGTGCGATGAGGTGGAGCGTTGTCGTCCGTGAAGAGGAACTGAGGACCCATAGCCCTTGTGAAAAGACGCATGTAAGGAAGTAGAACCTCGTTACAATAGCAGTCCCAGGTGACGAACCTCCTTGGGAGATATGAAGGTCGGTCCGGCTACCAAGCATTATGTCTGCTCGAACGAGAACTCCGCGACCTCCAAAACAGTCCCTTTTGATGATTTTGAAGGGGTTATTGCGTGTTTCCCGCTCTGTCCAGATGTGTGTGTGTCTAGAATCGCAACTCAGAATAAATCTGCTCTCATCTGTAAAGAGTACTCGTTTCCATTCATTGTCTCTCCAATTCCGGTGTTCCCGGCACCACAGAGAACGCCTTCTCCGATGGGCAGGCGTTAGAGGTACACACCGTACAGGGCGTCGTGCAAACAGACCACCACCGTGCAGTCTTCTGGCCACGGTAAAACGCGATATCGGTCATCCAGTCGCCTGTGTCGTGTGTCTAACGATTTCTCCCGCTGTCTGCCGCCTGTTTCTTCTGGCCTTTAAGGCAATATACCGGTCATCTGCGGGTGTGGCTCCTCGTGGACGACCACTACTAAACCCCCGGATAGCTGTTCCTGTAGTTTGAAATTGTCTCCAAAGTCGTGAAACGATGCTGTGAGCAATTCCGAACTCTGCAGCCACACTTGTCACAATGCGGCCTTCCTCCAACTTCCCAATGATTCGACCTCGGGTAAAAGCATCCAGATGTCGTCTAACAGATTGATTATTCGCCATTTCTCGCTGAGGCAGCAACTCGGTGTGATTTTAACTGCTATACGGCGTGCAATCTCTTTGCCAGAAATACTGATCTTACACCGACAACATGCTTTATACTACTCAGACACTCCCCCATTACGTCTACCTGCATATCTGCGCATGTGCTACCGTACATCACCTTACTTAATCTCCTGATTGGTCTTTCTGTCCTCTCTGCCTCTTCGTTCTGCTGATATACTAATTTTTTGACTTCGTACTTAATTTTTGCACACCAGTGTAACTCTTTTTGGCTACATATACTAACCTAGATCCTACTAATGAAACTGACGACTTCTCACATAGACGTGAAATAATACCAGCGCAGAAGAACGATAAAAATAACCCTTTATTATTTTTAACTATGAACAGAAAGGCACGTACTTCGTGCTTTACAATAACACCGACAACTTGCGGTGGAACTTAAGTGTTGTTGCACAAATCAATTCGAGTCTAAAAAATAGTAGTGCTGGACTAGCACCTTAAGTTACGGCTAAAATAAGTTGACTCGACAAACCTACCTGGTGTGTTAAGTACTCAGATGGCCAAAAGGCTTATCAGTAACTCCGCGTAACAGCAAGGTCAGAAACGAAATATGCGCTGGCTAGCGAAAACATGCTCTGAATAAACTCCAAAATTCACCCGTTTAAATACTCATTTCACTTAACTTTAAATTTATATACTGGCGAGGAAATTCGAGGGAACATTGAGGAGTTCCGGAAAGATAACAAAAATTTGAATAATAATTCAAATAAAGGAAACCCTACAGTAGTAAATTTCATTTCAATATTGTTTTTTTTTCTAAACTAAGTAGCGATGAAAATTTTATGTCATAAAAATAGATATTTTGTGGTCAACTCATTATCTGAATATTATTTCCATCAAACCACATTTTGATATATATTGTTTATTCTTCACCAACAATTCGCCATCTATTTTGTTTGATAAGAAAGTGGGAATTTTAGTAATTGATGCAGATTAATTTAACAACAATAAAAATTTTCTCGTTACCCATTTAGACTTTTATGTCTTTTTAGTTTATTATGTAGAAGTACCTGAAGGCGTGCAATAATTATTCCTGTCTTAACTGTTAGGATACAGAATCTCGTATTCTTCGGTAACATAAACCAACGAGTTCCAGAAAAACTGTAGAGGAATAGTCCTCTGATCCTATGATACAGACGAAGTCAGAAGAAGGATATAAATGACCATTTATTCGATCACAAAGAGGTCACAGATTGCTCCATTTGGGTTCACATAAGCCATGGCTTCTGGCTTAACTTAAACAAGTTATGGGAACTTAAAATAAAATGCAATTAAACTAGCATAACGATAATTAAACGCGCAGAAAGGCACTGGCTTGTAGAAGCCGGCGGTACAAGCCTAATGGCTAGAAGTAGTCAATGTCACATAATTAAATAGCTGTTATTAAAGATAAATGCGCAGGAAGGCTCTGGCTCGTAGAAGTCGGCGGGACAAGCCTAAGGCTTAAGTTTGGCTAGAAGCATTCAATATCACATAATTAAATCGCTATTATTAAAGATAACAACGTGGACATTAAGCAGGCATAACACGCGATAAAATCAGCTTTAGAAACCTTCGCTTAAATAGCATTTCTTTCTCCTTTAATATACTCGCGTTAATTAATTTACATTCTGACAGGAAGGCGTGGGTGAAAAGGATAGCGACAGGAATGTTGTATTAATCAAAAATTAACTATTAGTCAAAATAAATTAATAAATTCTCACAAGGATTACCGGAGTAAAATTTTTTATTAATATAGATTTATATTAATAAATTGATTAGCTACTAATCATCAACATTCCGCTAATTACAGTATTATTAGTAAGGAATTTGTTTTCTAATTGTAAAATATCCTTGATTATGATTTATTTGATTGTAGTAATGAAATGAATTAGTAATTACTCTGTCAAATATCGTCGTATCTTACCAGAACCAGCGCTAAACATATTCCCGTCTGCTGCACCTTCTCAAGTTTCTAAACTATGCCGCTCATTTATCCTTAAATTTTCAGAATTTGGCCGCCCCTGAATTCTGGCGTCCGGTGCGTCCGCACTGGTTATACTCGTTGCTTCGCCGGCCGTGACATATTACTTTTTTTCTAGCGACAGCGGAGTAGCCGATCCACTGGGGTAGTTAGAAAATCAGCCAAGTGGGGGCGCTGATGGAATTAACTTTGTTACAAAAGTCCCTGGGTTGAAAACTCCCTAGGCCTATTGCTGGCGAAGGACCAGGTAAACATAGGTGTTTAGTTCTTTTCAAGAGTCGAAGTCCATAAAACACGCTTTGGTGTGTTTTGTGCAAGACAAATAGTGGACGAGTCAGCTGTTTGCGGATTGAAGAAGGGTGCAGTACCGGCGGAGAGAACAATTTCAATTTCCACATGTAACACTGCGCAAAAAAAAGGGGGGGACATTTCTATATCTCCCGTTCTACTGGATCGATTGCGTTTTTCATGTCTGCAGAGCGCGGCTTAAGATATATATTAGATTTATATATAAGGCATATATAAAAAATTATTAATTCAGCAATTATTAAATTATTAATTATTACCGAAAACGAAGACAAAAAAGTGTAGTTTCAGTGAAATTAAAAATAAGAAGAGAGGAACCGAAAGCCCTTTCAAGAAATTTCTGATAATTACAGAATAAATTCCATTTCTTTATCCCAATGATTCTTAAAGAGTGAAACTTCTTCGTCACAAAGCAATATATCATACTTCAAAATATACCACTGCATTCCTTGAAAAAAAAATTAAGAGTATATTTCTGCAAAATCTCTTGATGTTTCATCTATATACTAGTAAGCCTTTTCTCTTTTGAAAATAGGTCTTTCTAAACGCAATCCCACCACGACTGACGGATTCTGGAAAGCAGTGGAAGAATAATGAAACTCACTACCCCTGGAAATTGTACAAAAGGCCCTACTGTTATCGAAATCAGGGTGCAGACTTACAGTCCAAAATAAAGGTATCAGATAAAACATTTAAAAAAGTACCCTTTACATTTAAAAAATTAATTAAACGGCCCCGAATTCGTTCTAAAAATGTCCAAACGCTCTCTAATTAGTTTATTCTCTAATGAATTTAGAGATTATAGAGAATTATAATTAGAGAAATTAGAGATTCTCTAATTAGTCCACATTGGAACTTATGCCGCATATCATTTCCTTAAATTTTTTCATTCATTTACACTTCCACAACTATACACTATATATACACATATATGTCTACCATACACATTTTTTATTTAACGTGTTGTTGTTGTTGTGAATTATCTGATTTTCTGAGAGTAACATCGGAACAAGCCCACGAAATTCATCGTGTCAAGGAGTCCAATAACTGTCGTTGGAAAAAGCCTTGAGCACCCTACAGATGACAGAACTTCCTCCATCAATTTTGAAGGAGAGCACCCGGGAGGACTAGACGAGGGTCTCTCACCCCTCTTCTCCTACCACAAACCTCTCGAGAGGACTTTCGGCTCACCATGTATTTAGAGAACCCCATGCCGCACAGAAACTTTACATCTACAGACATCCATGCCTTCTCCTGGATTCGAGCCCAAGCCGTTCGGTATGGTAGTCAGAGTCAATAACTACTATCCCGGTTGGGCAGCTTACTTAAATTTACACAGATTTATACATATTATTGATGTACATTTTTCAGTATTAGAATCACATGAATTTTTTTTCCGTTCCAATGGCGGGCTCTCAGTCGACTTCGGCTTGGCCACTAGTAAGGCCAGAAGTGGTGGTCACTTTTATTATGGAGGTACCTAATTGGTGGGTCACCTTTGCCACCTAAGAAGGGACGGACAGTTATAGCCATGCCTTCTCCGGGATTCGAACCCGGGCCCTTTGGATCGTAGCCGGCTCCCCTAAGTACTATACTATCTGGACGGCATCACATGAAAATTAATGTTTTGTATTTACAAAATCCTATCAAGAGTACTGAAACTGTTTTTATAAAATGCTCTGCCTAATTTTAAAATACTCTATAGCTGGAAATATATATATAGAATTAACATATAAGGGAGTAAAACTTATAGCCAAGCTTACCCAAGCTTCCTATGCAGTCATGTACGCATTGAGGCACGCTAATTTGCATCATATTCGTTTTCATTCTGAAGTATCCAATTAATTTATATTCAATTAAAATCAATCAATATTCTTTCAGTTTGATACATTTAAACAAATCTGATGTGGATACCGCATGACTTCCTTGTACGGCCTATTAAATTATACCCAATTTTTGCTGCATTTCATTTAAACTTATTTCCCCGAATTTCATTAGAGATAGATTTCTCATTCAATCAATTCAGTTCTCACTTCGCGGCAAGACAAAAAGTACATAAAAATTCAAAACATCTCCAATAAAAATTGTAAAACACAGAAAAACATAAAATCCAAATACAGTTAAATAGAGCTTAACGAAAAACAATTTTTACAATTAAAATTAGAGTTTGTATGCAAAAACAAACAATTCGGCCAGCGGGCAGAAAGACAAGTTTTCAGTTGCACAAAATTCAAAGTTTACTTTTGGTTGAACTCGGTAAAAAGACACTGAAGTTCTTGCACAAACTGACTTAATTTACTATTTTACTGAGAATTTCAAATGTAAATAAATGGCGGCCTCGTTAGGCTTAGTAGCACTTAAACATCTCTTAATATTGATAATTCTACAACTACTGCATGCATATTAACTAAAGGCATAACATTCACTGGAACACACGACCAACATAATTCAATCCTTTTAAAGTAAAAAATACGCAATTTACCAACATATAAGAAAAGAAAACAGCTCATGGAGTGGGTAACAGAGTGGGAATATGGACACATATTTAATATACATTTGGTGCGGCCCATTACAACGAAAGAGAGAGGACCACAACTGGATATTATAGCAGTCTCATATACAAAATTTCATCCTTCTACGGCTAATCATTTTTTAATTATGCGAGATACATACATACGTACGTACAGACGTCATGGAAAAAAAATCCATTTTACAATCCGCTTTGCAAAAACGTAGTCTTTTATTCTGTCGATATGTGCAGATGTCAGTCAAACAAAATCGTCTAAATGGATTCGGAAGCTGTCGAAATGGATATTTTCTTTGTAATATGAACCCCGAAACGTTTCACGATTACAACTCTTCCTTTACTTCGTACAAGAAAGTAAAAATAATTAATATTTTTTTTTCTTATTCGTTTTTGAGCTAATTAACATTCTTTAATACCCTGTTATCACATTTCATGAAATAAAATTGTATTTTGGAAGTTAATTTGAATACAGGGGTATTAATTATTTGGTAATTTGCAGAAAATAACCGGTTTTAAGAAGTTTTCATTATATTAGGTCATTAAAATAAAAATATATTTATATTTTACTGTGAGAACATAGAAAAAACCAGGACGAAATATCGTTATCATATTAACATGAGTCCCTTTTTATTTCTTTACATGAAATAAATAATTTATTTAGTAAAATAAACAAATATAAAATATTTTTTTTTTAAATTCTCACTACACAGTATATGGATATCCGTATCCAGTTCCGCATCCTGAGGGATGTCGCAATGTCATAACACTTCCTCATTCTCCTTGTAGTGGATATAAAATATAATTCACCATTAACTAGTATTAATTTCTGAGAAAATTTCCTCAAATTAGCATTCATGTCAAACAAAATAATAAGTTCTAAACTTGATATACAAATTTAACTCACACAGCCGAGTAAAAAAAGAAGCTTGATTTAATTTCTATTGTTTATACTCAGTTTGTTCGAGAAACAATTATCAATTTCGAATGAAACCAAAACTAACACACATTATATAAAACATTTGATATATTTTTCAACAGCACAAAAGCTCTTTTGTCGACTAATTGTATATTAAATTATACATTACATAAAAAATATCTATTTTCTTTTTTTATTTCTGAATCTCGAGTTTCCATTTATTTCCAATTACATTATACACTTACAGTCCGGTCATCACGATCAGAACTTTTATAATAGTAATTAACAAATAAAATATTCATTTACTTTAATATAACGATCGAAGAGAATTCTCTTACATTACAAATCAATCAAATATGCTGCATTTTTTTACTTCTTACAAAGAAGTAAAGAAAACACTATAATAGTGAAAAATTTCGAGTGTAATATTTCAACAAAATATTCATTTTTACCGCTCTACAATCTATTTGAATGATTGTTTTGCGTGACATCTGTATTCTACGGACAGAATAAAGGACCCCTTTTTTTCCAAAACGGATTGTTTCATAGATTTAAAATGGATTCAGAAGAAATTTTATTTCGTGACACCTGTACGTATGTATCTGGTATAACTGAAGATCGAGTAGCCGTAGAACGTTGAAATTTTGTATATAAGACTGCTATATTATTTAGTTGTGGCCCTCTTTCTTTCGTTGCAATCGGCCGCCCCAAACATAAATTAAATGGACAAAATTAAGAGATGGAACACTTTTTTCCAAATATCTCAACAAATATTGGATAGAAATAAATGAAATAAGCTATGGATAGAATTTATTGCATGGCAATAATTTCTACAAAACAAGAATGATAATGCCATGAATTATGGTCAAGTTTCCTATGTGGCCCAAATCTAAGGTTAAAAGACGGCAGTGAAAGTATGGCTAGTATGGCGTGTGGCCGCATCTGACAGACTAACAACATGCACAACGAGTAGCCAAGCTGTTAACAAGACAGTTCAAGAATGTTTGTGGAAGTCGCACCCACTCCTGCACCAGAGCAGTTTTTAACTTCTGAGTGGTTTTGGGTGGAAATTGGCGTATTGCATTAGCTCCCCCAAAAGCATTCCAAGCATGTTCAATAGGATAAAAGTCAGGAAATCTGGCTGGCCAATCCTTTCAGTGAATATCCTCAACCAGGTGGTCCCGTTGTGGTCGTGCACTGTCGTTCATAAAAATAAACTCAGGGCCGACACCACCCCTGAAAAGTTACACATAAGGCTACAGTATTTCCTGGCTGTACCTCTGGGCATTCGCAGAACCAGTGTCAAGCTTAATGGAACGGTGTGCGATTATCTTGCATGATCCCTGCCGAGACCATCACTCCTCCACCACCTTACTGATTCCTTTCCACTATGTTGCTGGGATAGTATCGGGTCTTAGGTTCCCTCCATATCAATAATCGTCGAGAATCAGGTTGTAGACTGAATCTGGAGTCATCTAAAAAAAGATCATACCCGCCCACTGAAGCTATGTCCAGTGTTGGTGCACTGGACATAGCTTCAGTGCACCATTGTAAAAGCCCTCTTTCGGGAAAGGGAGTGAGTGAATGCGAATATTAATCTTACTGGCATACAGTCTTGTCTCATAGAGCTCTGGCAACTGTCTTCCTTGAAACTGATATTCCTGTGGCAGTAGCGAGGTGACGAAGCAGTTGTGTGGCTGTAGACGCCCTCTGGCGCTTGGCTGAAAGTATCAAATACCGGTCGTCTTTGATCATTGTGGCTCTCGGGCAACCTTGTCCTGGGCGTCCGGACACTGTCTCGCTGTTTCTAAACTCATTCCACAAATTAGAGATGACACTTGGTGTTACATCCAGTTCTCTTGCGACCTGAGCTTGGGATGCCCTGTCTTAAGCCTACCCACGATTCTTCATCTAATACCTTCGTCTAAGCGATAATGTGTACTCATTTCACTCAAAAAAACAGCAGGAAAACAACAAGATTATTCAGGAAAGAGAATAAAAATCACTATTGTGTTGCAAAGCGTAACGACCTGAGCAGCTGGACGCGGACTTTCATGCCCCCTGCTGGCTTAATGATGCCACAGGAATGCATAAACTCGTCTCAGCGACGCCAGCGCTATAGTGACATTATGTGGCAACCAACTGTCCAGGTTTTCTGTAGTATTTCAGGAGAAATGTGGGAAAATGTTTTCCATCTCTTAATTTTGTCCACCGATATATAATAGGAGTTGTTTTCTCCCGAGGACTGAGATTAGAATCTGCCCAATCGGGATTT
>KK119645.1:393495-434680 GCA_000611955.2 Stegodyphus mimosarum
ATATATGTGAATTTAATGCGTAGTCATGATGGCAGAATGGCAAGACAGAAGTAGATGTTGACACAAAACCACGTTCAGCCAATTGCCATCTTTATTTTCAGGCACATTAGAATAATTCTTCGTAGACAACATATTTTTTATCATCAACAATTATAATAATTTCTTGTATACACAGATTAACGGGGCGACATCAATTTAAACGGACAAGCAGAGCAGCGGGGCAGTGCCGGAAGCTAGGAAAAGGAATAAAGAACGACGTAATTGCCTCGCGAACTATTATTTATACTAGATAGGTGTACAAAGTATTGCTAAGATATGATTGGTTAGTTTTGGGTTTGTTGCATAACATGGAAAGATCTCGAATTTGGGAGAACCGATGAATTTAGGGGGAGAGCACCAAATCTAGAATAGTTAATTTTGAGATCGCCAATTATTTTTCAAAGCAGCTATCTTATTTTATTATATCTTACATGCACACTATATTCCACCTAACACATAATAATTCCAATTTTTTTAAGTATTTAATTGTTAATTGTAGCATTCTGTTAGAGAAATTCCTCAGTTGATCATAAAGTTGAATAAAATACCATATATTCCGGCGTATAGCGCGCACTTTTAATACAAAAAATAAGATCGAAATTTAGGAGTGCGCATTATACGCCGGATATAAAAATAATAGTATTGTTCGGATTTCGTATTTATTTAGCTATTTATTTAGAAATATAATTAAAATTGTTTTATTTCCCTGTGCAACGCAGGCGATTTTTTAAGAGAAAGCTACGTTGGAAAAGTAAAAATAAAAGAGCGCGTGCATTTAATATTTAAAAAATAAATATCTCGTAATTGCTGTTGCCATCCACAAAAATCGAGAAAATAGGTTTTACCAGAATATTCTAGTGAATAATTAAAAGGCTTATAAAAGGCGAATTAAAACACCTCAGCTCAGTTGTAGCTGTTTTAAGCGAACTGTTGTTTACTTAATGCTGTGATTGATTGTAGCGAATTCGCTCTGAGATTGGATTCACTTTCTCTTTTGAATTGAAATCTGTTTAACGTTTGAGATATTGTGATATTGTACGAATATCTCTGAGGAAATATTTCAGTATTTTATTTTATTTCTTGCGAAAAGAATAAATTTCGTTAACTTTTTAATGACTTGTGCATTCAATCCATTACGAGCCCGTTCGCACGCAACAGTATTAAAAATAAGGAAAAACATGCAAAATGTAGATTTCTACATGTAACTAAATGCTGTTTATTTAAAAGAAATGACATACATTATGAAAGTAAAAACTTTGATTATCGGATAAGATGACGTCATGTTCATCTACCATTATATCTTCAAGCACATCATCGAATTCTGTTTCATCTTCATCATCATTGTCCATAAATAAATAGTCCATAAATAAATCATCCATACATAAATAGTCATGATCCGTTCCATCTTTCACTAACACCAAACACCCTTGTTGCAGCACGATTTCCATTTTCCTTCACAAACTAAATGGTTTTGAATTTGAAATCAGCATTCTGTTGTTTAGTTTGGCAGGAGCCATACTTAATACTAAAAAGAACACTAAATGAACCGTATTTCAAATAAAGCAAATGCAATTTATTAAAAGCTCCCACATTCATCTCATAGTTTCAAATGACTATAGAAAGAAGAAATATCTGACCCTTATTTCCGCTAATCTATTCAAGTCGAAAGGGCATTTATACCTCAAATACTGTTCCCGTTTTCTCTAAACCCTAGAATAACATTCTTGTGCACCTCTGCATTGAATACAACTGACCCTCTTTTCAGACTTACTTACTCCCTCAAGCATTTCCCTACGCACACATATATTGTTCCCCTTATCGCTTTGTCATTTCAGTATACCATTATTCGGACGCCTGGAAAAAATCTTCGAATGAATGACCTCAAAAAATAAAAATATTGCACATGTATCTTTCAAGTTTTTCTGTAATGAAAAGAGTGCGCGTTATACACAGGTGCGCTTTATATACAGAAATGTTAAAATTTATTGAATTTATAAAAATATTGCGTGAAAAAGTTAAAAGAAGTCTATAATAAAAACATATTTTCATAATGAAATGAAATAGTTTTTTATTACTTTCGAAAAAACGTTTTGTAGCAAACTGATAAAACAACTTTAATTCTGCCGCAGAAATATATAATACTGCATGAGAAATATCTGTATTTTTTCCCGGTGTATAAATTATCTATACAAGTGTTTTGACTGTTTCTATATTCAGGTCACCCAGCCAGAGATCTTTCTCTGTCTTAAAAAGAGCAATAAAGTATTTAAGTAAACGATGCCAAAAAAAAAGGTAAAAACAAAAACATCAAAAGGTGGTGGACAGTATTATTTATTATACAAGGACAATTTTCGGTGTTGATGAAAAAATAAATGTCTGTTTTGTTAATTCTCCTTTGCCTGCCATCTTCTTCAAAACAGTCCGATCATCTCACAATTTTGCATTGCTTTACTACTCCTTATAAGACATTTGCTTTCAGTCTGTAGAGATATTAGCTTATTTTGAAGCAGGAGACATGAAAAATGAGCAATGCCCTCACCGGGACTCAAACCTCCAACATCTCGAATACGCGCCGAGTGTGCTGCCCATTACACCGCGAAGGCATGGTAAGAAGGCGGAAGAAATACTTTACATACCCCTTTTAAATGGCAACTGGGCATTACAGGACACAATCGCATCCCGGTGGTGGAGAATCATCGTCCACCACCTTCTTTAGTCCGGACACCACTGTAGAGACATTAGGTTATTACTGAAGCAGGAGTCATGAAGGGACTCGAACCTTGAACCTCTCGAATACGCGCCGAGTGTGCTGGCCATTACACCGCGAAGGCATGCTAAGAAGGCAAGAGAAATACCTTATAAACCTGTTAAAGATCGCTTGCGATTCCCGTAGAATGTTTAACACAATTCCAAAGCGTTGTTAGTTTAACTTCATTTTCTAGCTTAAGAACAAATTAAAATCATGAGGAATTATGTTGATTCAATAGCAAGAGTATCTAATGATAATCATGTGAAAATAATATGATGAAAATTGCATGTGCTCAAAGAGAGTAAAACAAGAAGTTAAAAAACCCTTGAATCAAAATACGCTTTGCACGCTTGATGGTCGCAGATGGTTTAGTTTAGTTGATGATAGCGAAGCATATTGGGAATCTTCGCCTAAGGGGGACTTTCTAAGGGAAACTGACTCGTATAGACGTTCCACATGGAGAAAACCACGAAAATGACCATGCAGCCAGCTCGTTCGCCTGGAATCGAGCTCAGGTTGGAACTATCAGTGTTCAGCGATTTTGCCGCTTTGATGGGCCTTTAGGCCGTAGAAAAGAGAATTGCAAAATTATTATTCTGGCCTACTTTTGTCTCTTTGCTCAAGAAAGAGGTAACAACAATAACAGTACGAAAAGTTTTCGCTTGACTTAGTATGTATAGAACAAAAAGTATTGGTATCGAATTTTAATAAATTACCTTCAGAAAACTTATTCCCTAAACTATTTACATAACTCTTTCAATTTAATAATTAATTATTCCAAATTAAATATTCTTCCATAATCTTCTAAAAGTTAAACAAACAGTTTTTCTCCTACGGCATTAAAAAATAATAAAAGCGGGAAATGCATTTAGAAGCAAGTGTGAGGAAACTAAGAAAAGAATACTACCATTAATTAAAAAAGAGGCATTTAACTTTAGAAACAATAAAAGCTTTAAACATTTTCATAAGCACCTCAAAGTCTCAGCAGATAATGGAATTCTACTTCTAAAATGTTGTATGCAATGTCTTAATACACTTCTTGCATTCGGATGGATGAAGTGGCAAAACGACTAACTGTTAAGTTTCCATAACAGCCTATAAAAATCAGTTTTTATCAAATTTACGATTTTGAGAAAAGCATTCTCAGTTCGTCCACCGATTACAGCCCTTTCTGACCACTTCATTCTGATTCTTGAAGAACTGCAACTGAATTTCGACTTAATGCTGATGATCGTTCTGTAGCAACAGAAATATGCTTCAGCTGCCAGAAGATGGCTCGTACAAGGACTGTTACCAAAAAACATTTTATCGCTGAATCATTTACATAAGACACCTCAAGTGCGTTGGAGAATATGCCAGATGGAACAGACAAAAATGGAACTTAATAGTGTCTAGACTTGAATCTAGGTAGCAAATACACACGTGGTATCGTTACTCGGAGAGTAGAGAGAAACTAAAAATTATTATGTATACTGCGAAAAAAAAAGGGGACAGTTCTATATCTCCAGTTCTATTGGGCCGATTGATGAAATTTAAATTGCGTTTTTGATGTCTCGAAAGCGCGACTTAGGATATATATTAGATTTATATATAGCATTGTTCTAACATAGGTATTTTGATACAAAATTGGACAATTTCTGAAATGACATGCCTTTTTTTATATACATATATTTTGATTCTACGACACAAATGATGCCTAAATATTAAATTTTGTAAAATTTGGTGCGACATTTACTCAAAAAAATTAAAAATTTATCTTGGCGCATTTTTTTCACTTTGCTCCAAGAATAATTCACTTGCCGAACTTCTTTATTTATAGCAACCTAGTTTCCTTCCCCTTTCTTCATTGTGCACGAGTGGAAAAAAGTCATCGTTCATACTTTCAAATTATATTAACAAAATGAAACCCCATTCGGCGTTACTGTCGCTTATAATATACATATCAAATTTCAAAACGCGCCAATATGTAAATTCACTTGGCGAAGAATTATTCTCTTGGCGAACTTCTTAATTTATAGCAACCTATTTCTTTTTTCTTTCTTTCATTGTACTCGACCGGTAAAAAGGTTACGTTCATTACATTCAAATAATTTTTACAAAGCGCGTAAACTACATTTGACGTTATTATCTCTTGTAACGAATATGCAACATTTCAAAACACGCCAATATATTAATTCACGTGCGTCTTAGGAATCATTTGAATAAAAAAAAATCTAATTTTTTCCAGCTGTGCCTAGAATATATCTACTTTAAGAAAATGTTAAAAGTTTTATAAGTTACTAGCCGCTGCTCGGCCAGCCTTCGTCTGGCTTTTAAGTGTACCGGAAAAATGCAGAGATTACCAAACATTAAATTTGAAAACTGCACAGAATTTTCCTCTCCAGAACAATTTTATCAAAAAAGAAACAAACAACAACGGAAAAAAAATTCAGTTAAAAATGCATTACATATAAAAAGCACACAATGAAATAAGCAATATCCCTTAATACAAATATTAATTATCCTAATAAATAAATTAACCAACTTCCTGCTTCCTTCTCTAGACAAACATCCAGTATCCAAGTGAAACATTAAATTTAAAAACTGCACAGAATTATAGCCCTCATTTTTCCGGGTGGCAATAGTGCTGATATCAGCAACAATGGCTGCGTGCCATTGTTGTTCATATAATGAGAGAAAATCATCAATTTGATACTACTTCATTAAAAAAAAAACTCATTCGAATTTTGAAAAATCGATGTGCACTGACAATTAAATAAATTATTGTCTAGATGCATCCTGTGTACCAGATTTCATAGGCCTGGGTCTATTAACCTACGCGCAGTACGAACGAAAGACACCTACACACACAAAAAGGCTCGTCCTTTTAAATATAGATCTATAAATTAATTAAACAATTTTCTTTGCAAAAATAAACAATCTTTCAATTTCTTAAACTGTTCAATAGAGTGAAATCTCGCTTTGCTATAGCCCATTATGCCTTAAAATGACGCAGCTATAGCCCATTATGTCTTAAAATGACGCGATTTCGTCAGAAAACATAAAATTAAAAAAAAAATCTAATTAGAAATTTCGAAAAACTTGCACTGGCTCATGCAAAAAAATCATGCAAAACTTTTCAATATCTTACAAACAGTGGAATAAGAAAAAATAACATGGAAGAAACTCAAAAAACAAAACATTTCGCGCAGAATTTTACTCTGCAGGACAATGTTATCAAAAAAGAAATCAATAAAAATGTATTATATATATATAAAAAAGGACAATGAAATATGCAGTATCCCTTAATACAAATATTGCTTATCCTAATAAATAAATTAATCAACTTCCCTTTGCAAAATCTTAAGAACTCAAATGGTATAAACAGATTAAGAACTTAAACAGATTAAAAAATATCATGCAAAACTTTTTTATAATTAAAATTATATATAATTAAAACATAATATTACAATGAAATAAGCAATATCCCTTGATACAAATGTTAATTATCCTAATAAAGTAATTAAACAATTTACTGTTGCAAAAAGAAACAACTTTTTAATTTCTTAAACTTTTCAGTCTCTTAAAAACAGTAACATAAGAAATACGATGAAAAATTGTTGCCAAACCGAAATTTTTAAAAGAATGAAACTATTCAAAATGATGCAATTTCATCAAAAATCTATCAACAACAATAAGAAAGGAAAATTGTTGCCAAAACTACATTTTAAAATATCTGAGATGTGAGAAGTGTATTCGGAAGCTTCATTTAAAAAATTTTAAAAAAATACAAAATATTATTATTTTTCCAAAATTCTTTTTTTAAAAGGAGTCGAAAGGATTAAAGTTCAACGTGTCCAAAAATCAAAGGAAAATAAACAGCACATTTTTTAAAATAAGTTTTTTTAAAAAAAATTCCGCTGAAAAGGTGTTAAGCTCACCTTCCTAAATAAATTCGTATTTAATCGATTTATTGAAATACGAAATTTATTTTAAGTTCGTAAAATAGGTAAGTGTCTACGCTTCACGACGATGTAAAAATGAAATGTATAGAGTGAAATCTCGCTTTCCTGTAGCCCATTATGTCTCAAAATGACGCGATTTGGTCACAAAACATAAAATAAAAAAATTCGAATTCGAATTTCGAAAAAATCGCTTCGAGGTGCACTGGCTCTTGTGTAGATACACCTATGTACCAAATTTCGTGGCCCTGGGTCTATTAGTTTACTCGCAACACGAACGAAAGACACACACACACAGACTCTTTGTTTTATTATATGTAGAGATAATACAAATACTTTTTCGAAAAATTTATAAAAATGATTTAAAAGTACAAATTTTAAATGTAAATCATAAAAAAATAATCTGAGAGGATTCAGATTTTAGATTACGTCCAAAGGGATCTTGCTTAATAATATAATAACTTGCCGAACGAAATAAACATTAAACTAAACCCAATACGAACACAAAAACCAACCCAATATAATTCCAATAGTCAACCCAATACAATTCCATTAATCCATCCAGTACAGACCCAATAACCAACACAGTACAATTCCAAAAATTCTAATAGCCAACCCAATGCAATTTCAATTACCAACAAAGAAACATAAGCACTAAATTGAAAAGTGAGTCGGACATTTTTGTGAAATGACGCAAAACGCCCAAACGAAAGTAATAGTCCTTCGGGACTACATCCCTTTGGACTAAAAAATGTGCGAATTATATGTGGATTAATAATTTCGAATTCTGAAAGAAGGAATGAAGTTTAATAAAAAAAAGAGAGCTCCTCCATATTAATTGAATTTGATATATAAATATATATATCAAATTCAATTAACGTGGAGCAGCTAAAATTTTCAGAACTAATTTTTTAAAAACTACCCGTGCGATTTTTACAAAATTGGCACTTTGGCGGAATTTGAGTCGTAGAACCGAAATATGGAAAAGAAATTGGCATCTCATTTCGGAAAATGTCCGATTTTGTGTCAAAATACCTATATTAGAACAATGCTATATATGTAAGTCTAGTACATACCCTAAGTCGCGCCTTCGAGACATGTGAAACGCAGTTTGAACTGCGTCAATCGGCCCAGTAGACAGGGAGATGTAGAACTGCCCCATTTTTAGCCCAAAGGGCGTTAGCCCAAGAAGAGCTATTAGTTTCGTTTACATTTTACGTTTTCGTTTTCAATTTACGTTGAGGCATTATAAACGGTGTATCACTTTTCAAATTGCTGCCACCAAATATTATCGCCCTGTGTTACATTTAAAGAAATTAAATAATGAAGAATCTGCATAATTGTATAAATGTTTCTCGCATGGTGATAAAACAACGGTACCTAGAGACATCCAATTTTGATTAACGTAATCTTCCACCGAATATGGGCATCTGGAAGCCCTAATTTGGAATTTGTTTTATTATCGATTTCCTATTTTGCAACACTTTAATGAATTCTTGATTAACGAACTCAACGATTTCAAAGCGAGCAAGCAAGCAATGGCAACACTGTATTGAAAAAAAAAAACATTTTTATCTCCAGCGCGCGAGACTGTGTATCGGAAATTCTAAAGATAGGCTCATTTTAAAGTTATTTTGCGATATTCCTGTTGAATTGAATTTTATGGTTTAAGTGTGAAGAATATGAAAAAAACGCAATTTGAATAAATAAAGGAAACACACAAAACGTTAAAAAAAGTCCCTTTGGGCGTAATATAAAAGACTTTTTTCTCGCAGTGTACCTTGGTTTTTATTTATATCTACAGGATTTACGTAAAGAATGGTGCTTCGATTATTTATAACAAATTATAATTTTTAGCGCAGGACGCCAAAATTCTATAATATACTTTCCTCAGTACACAATATGCGAAGCACTACATTTTTGTAATCCATAACGATAACATAAAGTTTCTGATATCAAAATTACATGATTTTCAAAACCTGTAAATTATATGATGATATTCCGAACGAACTCACACTTCTCTTCTTTCACTTCTTTGAATTAGTTTAAATTTTTATTTGTGGGGTTTACAATTTAATCCTAAAGTTCTAACTTAGAACCCCACGAACACTAACAAGCGAATAATCGCTTAAGTGTGTGAACAGAACACGTAAGACTTAAAGAGGGTTTATCACCCTTTATTTTTCAGTATATTTACAATCAGTTCCTACTTGGAACTCTACACAAAGCTGTCACTCGAGCTTGAACTTAAAATAATAATAATTTAAACTAAAACTGGCTTAACTAAGCTATTTGAAAGGTATAGCCGAAGCTATCAGAGATCTAACTAGTTGGCCCCTAAGTTTTAATTAAATCGGAGAAGCCAAGCAAGGGCCTAAGGTATGGCCAAGTGTAGCAAAAACTAAGACAGACGTAGCCAAGAGGCAAATGGGAGCTAGTCATGGAATCAGACTCTCTCCCGAAGTCGGTGAAGTCACGACTTAAATAGTACTCTTTCTCATTTGCATTCACTGAGTTTCCGAATTGACATTCTGGCAGGAAATTGTAAGCTGAAATTAGAATAAGGTAGGAAAGATACAAAAAATAACTGTTAATAAACTTAGGATAAACCTTACAATCTGCATGTAATATTGCAGAACTATCAAAAATTTAAAAGTGTAAATGTCGCTAGGCCTAACGTGGCGGCTGTTTGTTTGCATTTGAAACTCTTAGTAGTACTGTGAATAAAGTCAGTTAGTGCACCTGCATAAGTGTCTTTTTGATACTAAGGTAAGAAAGATACAAAACTTAAAATAACTGTTAATAAACTTAGGATAAACCTTACAAATTAATTGAAACTCTAATTTTAATTGTAAAAATTGTTTTTCAATGATTTTGGTTTTTTAAGTTTTTCTATATTTTACAATTTTTAATGAAGATGTTTAGAGTTTTCAAGTATTTTTAACTTGCCGCGAAGTGAGAACTGAATTGCTTGAATGAGAAATATATCTGTAATGAAATTCGGGGAAATAAGTTTAAATAAAATGCAGCGGAGAGTATGCATAATGGGCCGTGCAAGGAAGTCACGTGGGTGTCTACATCAGATTTTCTTTCTAATTACTTAATCAAGTGCTTCTAAATTATAGATTACAAGAATAGTCTTGCAAATTAATCCAGTTTTCATTTTGATCATTTATTGCCCTTGTCTGTTATGCCTCATCCTTCTGTAAGACAACCAATACAGATTCTAGATAGTACGAACATTGATGAAAATTCATTCTCAGTTGTGTGCCATACGGATGGTAGTAAGATGGATGATAAAGTTGGTTTTGCTTATGTTATTTTTAAGGATGGTGTTGAAATTGATTACCACCCATTTCGTATTAGAAGTGAATGTACTGTTTTTATTTCTGAGCTTCTCTGCATTCATTTTGCCAATTAAGTGGATACTTAGCCAGGATGGACCTGTTTCCAGCTACTTAATCTGCACGGATTCACTCTCTTCCCTGGAGTGCCTTAAAAGTACCTCATCATGTGATGATATTATTGTTAATATACAACAATCTCTCGGGGATATGCAGAAAAAGGGCATTTCAGTGCTTTTTACATTCGTCCGTGGTCACTCGGGTAATTATGGAAATGAGAGAGCTGATTGGCTTGCTAAGAATGCAACTAAAAATGATATTAATGTTGATGTAAATATTCCAAAATCGTACTAAAAAGACATTCAAAGCTAAAATGATTGAACGATGGAATTGTGATTATATATCATCTGACAAGGGAGCTGTTACAAAATAATTCTTCCCAACTGTTTTTGAAAGACTGAAAAGTAAGGACTTATTGCTCAATTTTAAGGTTACGAAGTTTTGTCTGGACGTGGTAAGTTCAACGTTATTCTCGAACGGTTTAAGCTGACATGTTCTAGTTTGTGTAATTACAATCTTGGCGTTCGGCAATGTGTTTTCCGCCTGCTTTTCGATTGTCCATTGCTTGATAATGCAAGAAATCTATTGAAATGCAGATTAAAATTAATTGGAATTCAATTGCCGTCGAAATGTTATAATTTTGTATCTTCACCTTCAGCTTACCGAGCTTTTGTTGACTTAGTTGATTTTTACTTTAAACATTGCAAATGATTTCTTTCTATATTTATATTTTTAGTCCAAAGGGGCTTTGTCTCTGAAGGATTATTGTTTTTGTTTTGCGATTTTGCGTCAAATCACTCTGAATGTCCGTTTCACTTTTGAAATTGTTGCCACGAATATTATCGCCCTGTATTATATTTCAAGAAATTAAATAATGAAAAGTCTGCATAAATGCATGTATATTTCTCGCGTTGTGATAAAACGACGGTACCTAGAGCCATCCAATTTTGAATGACGTAATCCTACTGCGAATATGGGCATCTGGAAACCCAAATTTGAAATTTGGAATTTGTTTTATTATCGATTTCTTATTTTGTGAAACTTTAACGAATTTTTAATTAACAAACTCAAGGATTTAGGATTTCAAAGCGAGCAATGGCAACGTTGTACAGTAAAAACAATTTTACCTTCAGCGCGTAAGACTGTGTATCGGAAATTCAAGATATGCTCTCAATTTAAAATTATTTTGCGGTATTGTCTCTTGAATTGAATTTTATGGTTTAAGTTCGAAGAACGTGATATTTAATAAATAAAGGTAACACACAAAATGTTAAAAAAAACGCCCCTTTGGACGTAATTTAAAATCTGAAACTTTTCAGATTTTTTTTTGTTTATTTCATTGTATTATTGAAAGCTGATGTTATTACTTACGATTTTTTTTATTTATGATTTGTAAGCCTTGTGTGATACTTTCTGGTGGACGAGAATTTCTCTTTATTTAAGTAACAATTAAAAAACTGCTCTTAAATCACTTTTAAATCTTCTAAATCACTACTTAATCAAGCGCTTCTAAAGCATTAAGAGACCCAAAGTATATCAAACTCAAATAAATTTAGACTAAACCTCATTTTTTCTTATATTCTAGCTCAGATTTCAACACTCAAACCGTAACAAAGCGAGATTCGAAAGTCAAAATTACAATTATTTTTTAAAAATATAAAAAACATTTCGCATAACCCATCATTACATTTAAATTTCTTCAAATCCTTTTTCACTTAAATATCAGCAGATCGCGCTGAATTTTCCCTATGTTATGAAACATAATTATGGATCTTGGTTCGTTCGAATTACACATTGTCACGATTTAGGAGAATATGCATTAAATTCCCACCACGTGGCCGAATAATAAATAAATCAGGTCTTATCATGCAAAATAGCTAGTTTCCGTCTTATGACGAATGCTAAGCAGTGCTTCGATCTTTTCTTAGAAATTGATATTCATCTGCTGAAAAAGGAAATGAAATGACAAATAATAAAAATGATTATGATAAAAAACTTCCCTAAACCTGATATATCTTCAGCAGACGAGAACTGTTAAAGAGAATTTAATATCATAACAGTAACAATAATAATATAGATAACTGCAGTAACAATAACACTACAAATTAAGTACAATATGAATACGTAATAACAGCAAGGTTTCGAGAGTATGATATTTGCATTAATGAAGCAAGATAATACAGAGGCTGTTCGCATATTTTTTAGGCGATGTATATTGTATTCACAAAACTAAATTACATAAAATTCTTGTGTTTTAAATGTTCTATTTGACATCCCCTATTCTGAACTATCTTTCGACACCGCAATTTCCAGGATAATAATGCCTTTCGAAGTGTCAGAAGAGGTATTCTATCCCATTCCTCCCGAACAGCTTTCCAGAGTTCTGTTAGGGTTTTGGGACAACGTTTGGATAATGCAGTTTTTAAAAGTCCGAAAGCACAAAAATCCATAGGTGACACATCGGGAGATTTAGTAGGAATATCAGTGAAGGGTATGGCCTTGATGCCAGTTTTTTGTTCCATTTCTTTTAGAAAATTTACAATGGATTTTGATGTGTGACTGCCAGCTTTGTCCCGATGGAGTCTCACAGATGGATGGCACTGTAGGTAAAGCGAAGGTATTTCATTCAGAAAAATTGGCCTTAAAGTATGTTCCTGATAGTATTTGGAGTTAATCTTGACATTATTTGCACTCTCTTTATTTTTAACTTGCCATTATAAGAAAAACAAAGAAAAACCGCAACAATCATGAATCCCTTAGAAAAACTTTCTTTCGATTCTTTGAACCGTGTACTTAAATTTTTTTCTCCCCTTTTATGATAATAAATGGCTCTTTTTTTGTTACAGTCATTTAAATACACCCATGGTTTATCTATTGTGACAATTGTTTTCCATTTTTCTTTGGATAAGCGTTTCTCATATAGAATCCTGCAGCGTGTCCCGCGTCGAGCGATATGCTTTGGAAGAAGGCGATGCACATTGCGTTTTTTCGCTTTCTTAAGATTTAAATTAACGTTTATCATTTTGTTTACAGTGGGCACCGAGCATTTTAATGATTTTGCAACAGTCCTTTGACTAGGGGGATTTTCGTTTAACATTAAACAACGTACTTTTGCAATAGTCGAAGATGTCCTTTTTTTCCTTGGATACTTGTTTGGAATTTTTGTCCCCCTTGAGGCTCCATTCGACGTTTTTTTCCTTTCTTGTTGATGATATTACCTATCGACGCTTTAGATATCACAAAACTACGACTCTCACATCGTTTTTGGATAACGGAGTATGTATATTTCTCTTCGGAAAGAGCGTCAATGTAGCCTTCGAACCACTGCTTTGTTAAATTCCCCATTTTGAATAAAAACAAAACTTTCGAGCCACAGACGATAACTTTGACTTTTAAAAACATAGTGGAACTGCAATTACTTCTTTTACAGCAAACGATTTTTTATTACCGCTTACCAAAATCGTCTAAAAAATGTGCGAACAGCCTCTGTACATATTTATGATAAATACAAGGAACAGAAAATCTGATGTGCACACCATAAGACTTCCTTGCGCACCGAATATTATATTATTCGCACATTTTGTTGCATTTCATTTAAACTTATTTCGTCGAATTTCATGAGAGAGATATTTCTTATTCAATTAATTCTATTCTCAGTTCGCGGCAAAGCAAAAATACATAAAACCTCAAAATATCTTCATTAAAAAAAAATAAAACACCAAATACAATTCAAACAAAAAAAACAGTTTTTATAATTAAAATTAGAGTTTCTACGCAAAAACAAGCAATTCGGTCGGCAGACAACAAGATTTTTCGGTGCACAAAACTGAAAGCTTAATATTGGTCCCACTCGGGAAAAAGATACTGAATGTGCAGAAACTGAATTCACTATTCTGCTAAGTTTCAAATGTTAACTAATATGACTGCTATGGTAAAGAAAAATTAGGCTTAGCCACACCTAAGCAACTTTTAAATTCTTGATAATTCTACAACTAGATTAACTAAATTAAGCAGATGAACTAAATTCATCAAAACCTTAATCGGAAACAACATAATTCAATTATTTCTAAAGCAAAAAATGCGCAATTTACCAGAACCAAAAAAACTGAGCTCACTGAGCCGAGTAACAAAGTGGGTATATATATATATATATATATATATGTTACCGTGAAAGACCGAAATTGGAGAATGTCGACTTTCACCCGAGAATGTCAACATTCACCAAATACGTCGGTGAAAGATCGAATATAACATTGCATTATTGTACATTCGGACCCTCACCGGTGTATGTCGACCATCACAGATATGCTCTGGTGTAGGTCGAAAAGAGAGGCGACTGGCAGTTTCCCATAAATGCAGTCGTAAAAGCAAGGACCTCTTGTGCAATTCAAAGTCTCGTAATAGTTTAAGTTATTGCTATTAATCAGATTTGAATCACATAATTTAGTAAGTTTTTTATTACTATTATTTTATTTTCTCATTTACTACGTACTGTATAATTAAGTAAGTTTTTGTAAGTACTTGTGTGTTTTTTCGCGACTGAATGACGGAGAAGAAAATATAATATTCTCATATATTCAACATTCACCATTAGTACATGGTAAATGTCGACATTCACTGTTTAAGTTAGAAATAAGAGTATTTGGAAAATACTTCGGACATACACCAAGCGACTATGTGAATGTTGACATTCACCGATGAAAGTCGACATTCTCCAGATTTCGGTGTTTCACCGTAACATATATTTATATATATATATATATATATATATGTATATATGTAATCGTGTGTATATACGATATATCGTATATACACACACGATTGCAACCAAAAAGGGAGGTGCACAAGTACATGTTATAGCAGTCCTATATACAAAACGTTTAATGTCCTGAAGCTATGAGATACATACATATATATGATGTACACTGCCAAAAAAAAGGGACAGTTCCAAGTCGCGCTTTCGAGGCATGGAAAACGCAATTTAAATTTCGTCAATTGACCCAGTAGAACGGGAAATATAGAACTGTATTTTCCCCAGCAGTGTACAACGTTTCGAGTCATGTCCCGTTGCTTTGCAGTTTCGAAGCCACCGCGATCCCCCGACCCCTTTCCGATGGGTTTCTGCTTCTAAGGTTAGCTGAAATCTAAAGCGTACGCATCAAATTCACGAGATTTATCAGAACTGAAACATGCCATAAAATGCGAAGTTATACAGATTCCTCCTAAGGTGTTACGTTCGTCATTCTTGTGAATAATCTCTCGCGTGCAATACGTTACCGTCTGTGAAGGTGAAAAGGTTGAAAACTTGTTATCCCAGTAAAAGTTTTTTTTCTCCTCTCCTGTCTTGTGTTGTTATTGGTCCTTTACAATGTTCTTTTTTGCGAATATTTTACGCCACCAATTTTCATCATGCGTGTATCGTTCCACCGCCATTTACAGTTTTCAATGCGCTGGTCAATTCGTGCAGAAGAAAAGTGGATCTTGCCTTTCGTAAATTTCGAAATTTTTCACTGTAACCATAACCGTCAAAACGCTACTGTTTCAAGTCATTACAGTCTCGAGCGCATATCTTCAAAAAACAATTTCTGAAACTTCTTTCTGATTGCTTGAGCGGACATCCACGTCCATCCACGCCAGAGCCGGGACCTTCGTCCTGGGGAAGCCTTTCGAAGTTTGTATTATCCAGGTCCTAGAGGACCCCTCAATGACGGCGCAGACCCCACGGTCCCTGCCCGGCTTTATACGTCGCGATTAACGGCAAGGACGAGAAACATTGATACTAGATCAAAGATTATAACGCTGGACACCTTTGCCTCGGGGCACCACTCCCTCGGCATCAGAAGAACACTTGGTGCCTTGCCTCACTTCGTCAGTCCCCGTCACTGGGACCGGGAGGGCCAAACCCCCACCGAGAAAGATCTACGTACTATATAGCTCCACCACACCAAGAGGAACAGACACGACAGTACCAGTACGGTGCTTGAGCGGACAGGCCCTTAAGGGTTCGTTATCGGGAAAGATTCTTTATGACCACCCTGTATTTATGCTCGTTGAATATCCAAGATAATTTCAGACAGGCACTAATCGGGAATGAAACGAGATAGCAATATAGATTTTCTGCGATTTTCTAGGTTAGTAGCAAAATACAGATTATTAATTCTTCTCGAAATGACCTTGATAAAT
The DNA here is from genome assembly GCA_000611955.2 of Stegodyphus mimosarum. Taxonomy (NCBI): domain Eukaryota; kingdom Metazoa; phylum Arthropoda; class Arachnida; order Araneae; family Eresidae; genus Stegodyphus; species Stegodyphus mimosarum. The sequence goes on from KK119645.1 coordinate 409,812, forward strand.
TATGTCTTTGCAAAAGCAATTAATAACCTCATTTATTATCTCGAATAAATCCAAATATTTATTTTATAATATTCTTAAAAACTATTAAGACAGGGGTTTTAACAATTAAACTTTTAAGTGAAAAATATAAATATATGACTAGTTATTTAAATATGCATTTAATGATGCAATTAACGTTACAAAACTCAAATATATTTTTTTCTTAACACCATCGCTAGAATTATAAAAGAAAGAGACTGTCATCCTGTAGCTAAGTGATCCTAATCCATGACTTTTACTATGCACTCTTTCTTCGGTGAGCAGGTTACCGAGTTTGGATTAAGCTCAAATTTCGAATTCTGGAAGAAGGAATCAGGTACGTTTAATGAAAAAAGAGATATTAATAAGTATTTACCAAATTCAATTAACATGGAGGAGCTAAAATTTTGAGAGCTAATTTTTTTATAAACTACTCGTGTGATTTTTACAAAATTTGGCAGTTTGGCACCATTTGAGTCGTAGAATCGAAATATGGAAAAAAATTAGCATATCATTTCAGAAAAAGTCCGATTTTGTGTCAGAATACCTATATTAGAACATCGTTATATATAAATCTAATACATATCCGAAGTCGTGCTTTCAAGACATGAAAAACGCAATTTGAATTTCGTCAATCGGCCCAGTAGAACGGAAGTTATAGAACTGTCCCTTTTTTTTTCGCAGTGTATATATAAATTGGATATAAAACATTATTCCAAAAGAAAACTTTGAGTCCCCAGCATGAATTGTTTTAACAGGAACTCGATTTTTCGATCGCTTTAGATTCGTGATAGCGAGAGCTTACTATAATATCTAATTTTCAGTATCATTCACAAGTTTTAAGAAAGCCATTAAATTAAATTGACCTGTCGGCAAAATATCTTTGAATGCCTCCTTTTCCATCAAGAGCTGTAATATTCAAAAGGCTGCAGTTTTAGATTAAGTAAATCCATTTTCCTGCTATCTACTAAGATTTCCAGTACCGTATTTTTTTTTCACCAAGCAATTTGCAATAGTTGCCGCTCAGCGGTTAGAGGATCCGGCTAAGATACGGAATAGACCGGTTCCAATCCCGAAGAAGGCATGGATGTAACTGCCCATCCCTTCATAGGAGGCAACGGTGGCCACCTGTTAGGTGTCTCTGTTATTGTGAAAGACCGAAATTGGAGAATGTCGACTTTCACCGGAGAATGTCAACATTCACCAAATACGTCGGTGAAAGATCGAATATAACATTGCATTCTTGTACATTCGGACCCTCACCGGTGTATGACGACAATCACAGATATGCTCTGGTGTAGGTCGAAAAGAGAGGCGACTGGCTGTTTCCCATAAATGCAGTCGTAAAAGCGAAGGCCTCTCGTGCAATTCAAAGTCTCGTAATAGTTTAAGTTGTTGCAATGAATCAGATTTGAATCACATAATTTAGTAAGTTTTTTATTACTATTATTTTATTTTCTCATTTACTACGTACTGTATGATTAAGTAAGTTTTTTATCTTCTAAAATTTTCCTTTCTCATTTTGAATGTATTGTGTGTTTTAAGTACTTGTGTGTTTTCTCGGGACTGAATGACGGAGAAGAAAATATAATATTCTCGTATATTCAACATTCATCATTAGTACATGGTGAATGTCGACATTCACTGGCAAGTCAGAAATAAGAGTATTTGGAAAATATTTCGGACATACACCAAGCGACTATGTGAATGTTGACATTCACCGGTGAAAGTCGACATTCTCTCCAGATTTCGGTGTTTCACCGTAACATCTCCACAATAAAATGGCCACCACTTCCGACATTAGCAGTTGTCAATGTCGAAAAATGACAAAATAGTGCCCTCCGTGGTACCGCAAGTGCCTTTTTTTTCCACCAGGCACAGTATTTTCTCATAAGGGTAATTTCATTTTTAGAATGTAAGGTCACCGTTTCTTTCTCAAGAGTTCCAGTACTATAAAAAAATATGTGACAGAAACTATTTGCAAGGAATGTCAATAATGCCACGACCGTTAGATCCGTACAGATTTAAGTCATAATTCCCATAATACATATTTTGAAGTAAAGCTAAAATCTGTAATTATTCTTTTTTATGTTTACATCAATCATAAGCTACAAAAACAGTAAAATATTAATTCACATTGCAAACTAAAGTTTCATTTATATATATTTTAGATAAGTCGATGGAAAATATCCAGTGACAAATTTAAACGCAGACGTCAATCCTTGAAATCGTTGCAATAAACTTTCGCTCACAGTTTTATTAAAATTTCATTTCATTTACTTGGAAGACTACTATATTTTATGATGCTTACAGAACTAATCATAATAATTGATTTACAATTGATCTATTTACATAACAGGTCTTTTTCAGCTTAAATATGTCCATTATGCGAAATAAATAAAAAAAGATAAATTTCTCAGGAATGGTGCATAATAAAAGACCTTTTATAGCCCACTTCGAGGTTTTAAACGGGTTTTAAATTATACAGAAGGTTCATGGAATAAATGTGGCCAGAGAACAGTGTTACCATTGTTCCAGAGGCTTTAACCAAATCAGCCGCTCGGTACTTTCATGGCACAAATAAGTTAGTTTCTCTCTCTCCTTATCTTGTGTCTGCGAGGTGTAATTGGAAAGCAAGCCCAGATAGCAGATGGAAAGTTCAGAATTCGAGTCGCAGTGTGAGCACCGCTGATTGCTCAACTCGTTTTTTTTTCCCCTTTCCTTCTGTGGCCGGCGATCTTTTTCGCACCGCTTTTCTTACTTACTTCAAAAATGCCAAAAATACCCCCCCAGACGGTATAGCGGTTAGAGAGGCCTACTGCAATACCAGGGCCCGGGTTCGAATCCCGGAGAAGGCATGCATATTTGTAAATGCACAGGGTTCGTGCGGCATGGGACACTCTAAATACATGGCGAGCAGAAAGTCCTCTCGAGAGGTTGTGGTAGAGAAAGAGGGGATGGGAGACACTCGGACTTGTCTCCCCTTCAAAATTTGGGGTGGAACTGAGCGACTGACGCACTGTCACCTGTATGGTGCTCAAGGCTTTTGCCAAAGACAAGCGCAGTCTTGCTCTCCTTGCCACGATGAATCTGGTGGATTTGTTCTGATGTTACAGTCAAGCAAGTGAAGTAAGTCACACACTATAAGGTATTTTCTCCCTCCTTCCAGCATACCTTCGTGGTGTAACGGTTAGCACACTCGGCGAGTATTCGAGAGATCCAGGTTCGAGTCTCGGCAGAGGCATTGCTAATTTTTTGCGTACTCCTGCTTTAAAAATAACCTAATGATTCTACAACACAACATATCAAAAACAGGAAAACTTGCTAAAGAATAGGTGCTTGTCTTGCGTCGGCTTAGCTATGTTCGTCTACGTCACGAAGTATTTTGTCAAGAAATATAAACAGTGCTGAATCGGCTATGATTGCAACTATCTCTTTATGAATTGGCTTCCATCATTAACAACTATATCGTCATCAAAACATATTCATTGCTCGCGTTTCCTCACTTCTGAAAAAAATTCTAAATATCTGTAGTGGCGCCCGAATTAAAAAAAGGTAGACAATAATTCGTCCCTACCAGTGTTTGGTAATAAAGCCTTCTTCTCTCTAATCTCTCTTTAAATGGGAAAGCATGTAATGTATTTTCTCCTTCTTTACCGCTACTCCTGAAGAGCACGTCTAGCTAGCAATCGGAAAGTCCCAGAGTTCGAGTCTCAGGGAAGGCATAGATGGTTTTTTTATGTTTAGCGGCTCCGAAAAACTTCTAATGATGCCGACATATTAGTGTTCAAGTGAATTAGTACAACTGAGAGAAGAAAGCATAAACCCACATTTTAAATAATAAGTAGAGATTAAATTAATGCCACATGCCAAAAATAATTAATTTTATGGCACCAAACATTTTTGTCGTATTCAATAATATTGTAAAGCAAATTCAGTGAAAAAAATTAGAATTTTTTTTAAACTTATTGCGGAAATTTCAGGATTTATTGTGAAGCAAACTCGATAAAAGGCAGGAAGCTTATCGTAAACAACTAAAATTCCATTCAAATTTAAGAACGTCATGCTTATTTTAATATACAATGTAAAATATATCTGTTTGATTTATTTTAAGTGAAAACTGAAACATTTTCAAGCGAAATTTTTTCCCTCATTTAACATTTTACCTTCTTTTAGAAAACTTTAATAATAATATTGTAATATAATACACTCACTTCCAAAAGTTAAGCACGAAGATATAAAATGCAAAAAAATCAACAAATACTGCTTGGATTGACACAAAATTCGGCAGGAAAGTAGCATATATATTTATGCATAAAACACAATCAATAATTATATACTGAAATGAAAACAATATTAAATTTTTGTAAGTTATCAGATAATGACATACTGGAAACTTTAACAGAATTATGTACAAAGTGGAAATAAGCAGCATAAAATGAAAAAGAGGACATTAATAGGATATGTGATGGCCCCCCTTCATCTGTATACAAAGTTTGCACCTTGTGACCATACCTTCAGTTAGATGGTCAACCACTGCAAAATTAAGCAATCGCCATTTCCAGCCCAATAAGAGTGGCTAGAGGTGGGAAACGTGAAGATGCAGAGCGGCCGAGAGCACCTCAAAGATTTCCAGTGGGATTAAGGTCGGGCGAATATGCTGTCCACGCCATACGCGGAATCCCTTCACTCTCCAGGTAGTCATCGACGATCTCAGCTCTATGTGGACGTGCGTTATCGTCCATTAAAACAAAAGTAGAGTCAACTGCTGCAGCGTACAATCTCACAATCGGTTCTAGGACTTCATCTCGATACCGGACAGCCGTCAAAGAACCCCGTTTAAAGATGTGCAGGTCGATGCGATATCCTAATGAAATCCCTGCCCACACCATAATGCTTCCATCTCGGAATGCGTCATGTTCGGTGATGTTCTGGGACTGACTGCGTGTTCGTTGTTCACGCCATATCCTTATACACTTGTCATCTGGCTCCAGAGCAAATCTTGACTCATCGGTAAACATGGCATTGCCCCAGTCAGACACATTTCGATTGACATGTTGCCAGCACCACTGTAATCGTACCCCTCTTGATTGACGAACAGAGGAACACAAATTCGAGGTACCCGGGCGTACAGTCCACTCATATGTAATCTTCAGCGTACAGTAGTTGCAGATATCGCCTTACCAATGGACGCTGTAACCATAGATGTCACTCGTGTGGAAGTTCCTGCGATTCCGCTCGGCTGCAGTAGCAATATATCGATCTTCCGCGGGGGTTGTAACCCTTGGGCGACCGGCTACGGTCCTTCGGACAACTGTCTGTGTGGTTTGGAATTGTTTCCATAAAAGTCTTTTCGCTCTGAAGTTATACCAGTCCCTCAAATCAGTGCAAAAATCAGAAAAAATCAAATATGTTATTTATATTTTTGAAGATTTTAGATATTTCCTATATTTTTCGCAATATAATCCAATCTTTTTCAAAATTTTAAAAATCGTGTTTCGCATTTCTATAGTTTCGATTAAACGTGACGCACTTGTTCTAGGCGGAAAACAGTACCGAATGGAACAAAATAGTGAATAAATATGCATATAAAATACAAAATAGTTAAGATAGAATGCTAATTTTAATTTGTAACAACCTCTTAACGGTCTTTTTTTAAATTCAGTTATGTTCCCTTTTTATACTAAAACTAGTAACACAAATCACTCCAAACTGCATCATATCAAAATTAAACTATATCATATGTTTCTGACAAAATGCTAACTTCGCATATACTTACAAATAAAGCTTCACCTACTGATCCTCTTAAAGCACCCGGATGGAATGGAGTTGAACCTAAATTTAATCATTCTTAACTTTGTCAGGACTTCTGTTCCTTCTAACTACCTTTAAAAACATAACTGGTGTTCTGAGTAGGAACAGGGAGCTTACTAAAGCTATGTTCGTGCGTGTGTAGAAGATAGAACAAAGATAACAGGGGTTCAATTGACCCTTTATTTCTCCCAGCGTACAACCGTTTCCACACTTCGGTACACAGAGACCAGCACTTATGGTCTAAAACGTAAAAAATAAGAAATAAACTAACTTAATTAAAATGCTTTACAGAGAGAAGTAAAGCGAATATTGGTCTTTTAACACTACGTGTATAGTGAGCGGAATGCAAAACTACAATACATCTTCAAATATCAGCGAGAACTAAGCTCTGGCCTTAAATGTAGACATAAACTGACTGAGCACGCGCGTGGTAAGGCAGCGAGAAGCTTCTCTTTCTTTTGACTAAAAGCCATATCTTAAATACTTATACAGTTTGCAACCTCGTTTGCACAAACAATTCTACTCGCGCTTATTCTGGCCGGAAATGGAAAATAAGAGAGGATAGCAAAGTTTTAAAATAAAATAAACGTTAGTAAAGCTTTAAATCCTCACAACCTAGCCTTCTATTTGGAAACTTCGTTCTTTTCCTCCGCTTCTGTAGTTGCAATCTTCTCGTCGCTTTTTTTTTTTTTTTTTTTTTTTTTTAAAATGTCAAAAATAGAAAAATTTGTTAAAGAACAGGCGCTTGGCCTGCGCCGGTTTAGCTATGTCCGTCTGTGTCGTGCATTATTTTGTTAACCAATAAAAACGATGTTCAATCGGCCGTGATTACAATTACCTTTTCATGAATCAGCTTCCATCTTTAACATTGGAATCGTCATCAGAATTGATTCATTAGGTATCTAATTAGTAATGATTCATAAACACATTAAACTGTCTCATATGTCGAAACAAAATCCTTGAAATTTTCAGCGACACATCAAAATCTATCTCCCGACTCACCCCCCGGATTGCAACCCACACTTTGTGGATTACTAGTACAACGTTTTATCCCCCATAATAAAGGCCATAATAAAGTAAGTAAGTCTCCATAATAAAGTAAGTAGTGATTTTAGCCTCCATAATAAAATAAGTCTTATCTTTGTTGACCTTTGTAATGGCCAAGTCGAAGTCGGCTGTGAGCCCGTCATTGGTAAAAAATAAATAAATAAAAATCTGAAAGCTTTTAGATTTTACATTACGCCCAAAGGGTTCAACAGCAATATCGCAAAATAATTTTCACATGAACATATCCTTAGAATTTCGGATACACAGCATCGCGCGCTGAAGATAAAAAATTAATTTCGTTTTGGCATTTTGCTTTGAAAACTATAAACGGCGAATCACTTTTTAAAGTGTTGCCACCAAATATTATCGCCCTGTATTATATTTCAAGAAATTAAATAATGAAGAATCTCCTTGAATGTATGCAGGTTTCTCGCACTGTGATAAAACAACGGTATCTAGAGACATCAAAATTTGATTAACGTACGTTTCCACCCGAATATGCGCATCTGGAAGACCGAATATGAAATTTGTTTTATCCATTTCATATTTTGTAACATTTCACCGAATTTTTAATTAAAAAAGTAAGCAATTTCAAATCGAGAAATGGCAACACTGTACGAAAAAATATATATATATCTCCTGCGCGCGACACTCTGTATCGGAAATTCTAAAGATATGCTTATTTTAAAATTATTTTGAGATATTGCTGTTGAACTGAATTTTATGGTTTGATTACGTAGAACAAGATATTTAATAAATAAAGGTAACACACAAAACATTAAAAAAACGCCCCTTTGGACGTAATTTAAAATCTGAAACCTTTCAGATTTTTATTACATATTATTTTTTTCCATACAGTTTTCCCCACTTTGAAATCGTTGAGTTTGTTAATCAAACATTAGCTAAGTTTTACAAAATATGAAATAGATAAAAAGAAAAATTCCAAATATGGGCTTCCAGATGCGCATATTCAGGTGGAAACGTACGTTATTCGCAATGCGAAAAACATAATATACATTTAAGCAGATTCTTCATTATTTAATTTCTTTAAATATAATACAGGGCTGTAATATTTGGTGGCAACAATTTGAAAAGTGAAAAAAAATTTACAGTGAATCGACGTAAAATGCCAAAACGAACTTAATAGTCCTTCTGGACAAATTGCCCCTTTGGACTTAAAATAAATAAATAAATAATAAAAATCTGAAATCTTTCAGATTTTATATTACGCCCAAAGGGGCGTTTTTTAATGTTTTTGTTACCTTTATTTATTAAATATCATGTTCTTGCACTTAAACCACAAAAAAAAAATTCAATTCAACAGCAACATCACAAAATATTTAAAAACAGCATATCTTTAGAATTTCGATACACGCTGGAGATAAAATTTCTTTTTTTCCATAAAGTGTTGCCATTGCTCGTTTTGAAATCCTTACGTTTATTGATAAAAAATTAGTTAAAGTTTTGCTAAACATGAAACAGATAATAAAACAAATTCGAAACTCAGAATTCTAGGTGCCACGTTCGGGTAGAGGAATAATGTATTCAAATTTTGATGTCTCTAGGTTACCTTCGTTTTTTCACAATGCGCGAAGCATACATACATTAATGCAGATTCTTCATTATTTAATTTCTTTAAACGTATTACAGGGCGATAATATTTCGTGGCAACAATTTAAAAAGTGATTTGCCGTTTATAATAAAACGCCACAAAATGCCGTTTTGAGACTAATAGCCCTTCTGGGCTAAAAATTTGTTTCTTTTCCTATTTAAAATAAGAATTCATCTCTTTATAAGTAGAATAATGTATTAACACAAAATTGTAAAAGATCATTGCAATTTTATGAATTATTAGCAATTACCTGCAAAGTAATTTTTCTCTAGAAACAAATTCGAAAAATAACAAATGAACTATATTTTCGGACAAAGCATTGTGAATTTTATTTCTGTTATTTAATGTTCTACATAATTGTACACATCTATATAATGTTATTTAATATTCTATTTAATGTTTCACATCATATCTAATGTCCCATTCATTAATGTTATTTATTTCAAAAAAAATATATATAAGTCTGATAATTTTTCTCATTTACAATGCTTTTCCCACCTTTAAGAAACTGCCCTTGCCGTCACCTGTGAGCAGCTTTTCCAGCGTAGACATTCAGCCACTCGTTGATCTTCTGCAATAATGTTACATTTTTCTCGGGCTTCTGAGTTGCTCTTATAATCTCCTTTAGTGTAATCTTTCACTCAAACATTCACCTTCCATTAATCCTAAAAATCTGATGTGTTGTGATTTCTTTGTACACATGACAATTAAGTCATGCACATTTTTGCTGCTCTTCGTTTAAAGTTAATTCTTCAAAGTATTCTAACTCGAATGACCGATCCCTCCAGGCAAGTAGAAAATGACATCAAAACTGCAAATTTTGAAATTAAATATTCCTGACAGTTTTTGTCGTACGGTAATTAAATTTCTTATTTTATTTTTATACAAGTATAAAACATTTTCTAAATATAAGTATAGGAACCAGGAAACCGCATTTAAAGTTAGATTTTGTTATTTCTCGGAATTTAAATTTTTTTAATTTGATATTGCCAAAACATGAATATTTTTAATATTTATTTAAAACACTGTCTGTACTTGGAAGTACGACTACGACGCCTATGAGCGTGGAGCGGACAGTTGAACGCTGAGTTAAAGGCAGATACCCACTAAATGTAAACAGTAAACGTACGTACAGACTGCTTAATTGAAGAATAAAGTTTTTGAAAAAAAAAAGAAAGAAACACAAAAATAATAAAATTTGAAAGATTTCAGATTTTAACGGTCGCCCAAAAGGCTCTGTTAAAGTCTTTTTATGTTCTCGCTGAGCTCGTTGTCTATCGGTCTGCTCTTGCACTCACCTCTGCTAACCTTTATTTTTTTTATCTTTTTTTGCTTTATTATCAAGCATCGTTTTCTTCACACGTGCGTCACATACAGTTCAACAACAAAATCACAAAATTTTTAAAATCTGCATAGTAGCATATGTTTAGAATTCCCTATGCAGTGTTAACTGTTCGCATACAGTTTTATATATTTTTCAGTCTTTTCTCACTTTATCATGCCAATATTCAGTTTTGTTAAGTAAGATGTCAAAAAAAATATTTTTTGTCTTTTTATTATTAACGTTTTATGTGTTAAATTTACTTATTAAATATTAAATTCTTCGCACTTGCGTCATGTAAAATTCAATTCAACAGTAAAATTATAAAATATTTAAAAACAGCGTATCTTTAGAATTCTCGGTAGAGTATTAGAGGGAGTTATATTTACTTTTATATTCTCTATATTATTTCTTTAAAAACTAGACGTCGCGCCGCCAGCCGCCTAAAATAATTATCATAAAAAAAGTACGTAATGATTTAATGCTTCCAGCTAGTGTAATTTCATAAAAATACTGAATATTTGGAAAAATAGAGTCCTTTATTCTGTCCACCCGTACAGATGTCACGCAAAAAAATAGTCAAAGTGGATTCGGGAGCGGTCAGCATGGATATTTCCGTTGAAATCTGATAGCCTAAATTTTTCGCGATTACAATACTTCTTTTACTTTGTACAAAAAAGTAAAAAAATTAAAGCCGCATTTTAGTAACAGATCCTTAAAAGTTCCAGTCTTACTATGCCTCAAGAATATTCCATTCTCCAAATCGAAGTCTGATTAAAATAATTTCGTCTGCTTTTCCATACTGCAACCTGTTCCGGCAACAGCTGGTGTCTGATCTTTCGAAATCACGTGACCATGATCAGCCGGCTCGCTCTTTCAATCAATTCCCCCACCCACCCCCAACACACACGTAATCAGAACTTACCTGAGTAGTATCCATGCCAATTTCAGGAAAGGTTGAGTAGTCTGAGCAGCACCGCCTATGTCTTCGGCCTGATGACCCACGACGAACTGTGGCATCTCCGTCGCACAAACTTTCTTTCTGAACAAGCCCTACTAACCCACTTTCACCCATCGTACTAATTGACTACAACGCCCCCTGCGGCAAAAAAGGGAACTTGAGTCGAGCTTGTCGTTTAGCATACCGTGACCAAGTCGCTGTGATGATGCTTCCGGTAGGTCAAAGGTCTATGTAAATCACGGGATTGGGCCTTTTTATTGTTGTTGCTTTTTACGATTCGAAAGGCGTTTTTTTGTTGTTTAATGATACTATTAAGTTTTGAAAAATACAATATAATTTTTGTTTACTGTTATTTCGTATTTGGAAAACTCGAGATCTTGCATACGAGAAGCTGTTTTAATTTTCTGGTACCTGCTTTACGTAATCCATGTAGAAACACATAATTTATTGACCTCATTAAAAAGTAAAAAGAGAAAACAAATCTTATGGTATAAGAACATAGTTTTGTTTGAAAAATGTAACTCAGAACTCCTGAGCAAAATCATCACACGATCTTTAAGTCAGTAATATTCGTAAATGAAGTACTATAGATTTATGGAGTATCTGAGTACGTCATGTTTGTTTCCGATTTTAACAGTCGCCCAAAAGGGTTGCTGCGCTGTCGCTGAGCGTAAAAGTAAGGTTTTTTTACGGTAAAGTCTACCAGTCTAACAGTAAGGTCAGTACAAGTAACAGTAAGGTCAGTACAGTAACAGTAAGGCTTTTTACAGTAAGGTCTACCAGTCTGCTGTTACACTCACTCCTATTAACTTTTTTTTTGTCTTTTTAGCTTTATAGCACCATTTTTTTCATTCAAGGACCATTTTTTTCGAATTTATGCCATATATAGAATTCAACAGCAAAATTATGAACAATTTTAAATCAGCATAGCAGTATAATTTATATTTCCCAATGCAGAGTTAACTGGAGGAATGATATTCTTTCTTTTTTAGTCCAAAGGGGCTTTGTCCCTGAAGGACTATTGTTTTCGTTTTGCGATTTTGCGTCGGAAACATTAAAAGTCTGTATCACTTTTCAAACTGTTGCCACAAAATATTGCAGCCCTGTATTATATTTAAAGAAATTGAATAATGAAGAATGTGCATAAATGTATGTATGTTTCTCGCATTGTGATAAAACGACGGTACCTAAAGCCATCAAATTTTGAATGACGTAATCCTGCTGCGAATATAGGCATCTAGAAGCCCAAATTTGAAGTTTGGAATTTGTTTTATTAACGATTTCATATTTAATAAAACTTTAACGAATTTTTCATTAGCAAACTCCAGGATTTCAAAGCGGCAATGGCAACGTACTGCAGAAAAAAACATTTTTATCTGCAGCGCGTGTGACTGTGTGTACGAAATTCTAAAGATAGGCTCAGTTTAAAATTATTTTGGGATATTGTTCTTTAACTGAATTTTATGGTTTAAATGCGAAGAACATGATATTCAATAAATAAAAGTAACTTACAAAATGTTTAAAAACGCCCCTTTGGACATAATTTAAAATCTGAAACCTTTCTTTTTTTCTTTTTTTTTTCAACCGTTTTTCGGTTTATCGTATCAATGTTCAATTTTCTAACTAAGATGACTTTACAAAACTTTTTTTGTCTTATAAATATTAACACTTTGAGTGTTTATTTTACTTGTTAATTATCGCGTTCTTGGCTTTTACTATATATAAAATTCGATTCAACAGCAAAATCACAAAATATTTAAAAACTGCATACCTTTAGAATTCCTGACAGACAATCTCGCGCGCTGGAGATAAAAATGTTTTATTCCGTACAATGTTGTCACTGCTCTCGTTCAAATCCTTGAGTTTGTTAATCAAAAATTCGTTAAAGTTTTATACAAAATATGCAGAAAATAATAAAACAAATTCGAATTTCAAACTTCGGGCTTCCACGTACCAGGTGTTCGGATATAGCATTACATTATTCAAAACTTGATAGCTGTAGGTACACTGCCCAAAAAAAAAAAAAAAAAAAAAAAAAAAAAAAAATATCTCCCGTTCTACTGGGCCGAATGACGAAATTCAAATTGCGTTTTTCATGTCTCGAAAGCGCGACTTACGATATGTATTAGATTTATATATAGCATTGTTCAAATATAGGTATTTTGACACAAAATCGGACTTTTTCTGAAATCAATGCCATTTTTTTTTTCACATTTCGATCAAGCCGGTAAGCACGTAGCATTGCTTAAAACGTTTAAGCTATTTAGTGGATTAACTTCAGACATTTGCATTACAGATTACTGTTACATAGAATTATAAAATGTAAATAAGAGTAACCCTTAAATGTAAAATAGATCAGAATATTATATTTCCAATAAAGCATAGACTATGTATTTAAAGGAATTATTTACTAGAAACATAAACAACATACATAGTATATGGCCAAATATACTCATGTCCATAAATTAAGGATAATGCAAAATCAGGCAAAGGAAGAGTTAGAAGCAAAACAAATTTGACTTATTTATAAAGCTTATTTATTAAACAAAAGGTAAAGAGCAAAAAAAGATGCCATATGTTTGATATTATTAAAAACATTAGCGATTTTTTCTCCCTGGAGCAAATTACAAAAAAAAAAACCTATTTACAAAAAATCAATATTACATGGTTGGTATGACTGTTCACACATTGTATGTCTCCCAGACGTTGCAATACAGTCCGTACAACGCCTAGGCATGCTGAGTATCAAATGATCGATCTGATCTTGGGGGATATTACACCACTCAAAAAGCAATGCTCTCCGAAGTTCCGGTAGACATGTAGGAGGAGGTTGACGGGCTGCAAGTCGTCGACCAAGCATATCCCACACGTCCTGTACTGGATTCAAGTCCGGTGAGAATGCTGGCCAGTCCATACGGGTGATATCCTCCGATTGAAGGCATTCGCTTACGATGTTTGCACGGTGAGGACGGGCGTTGTCATCCATAAACGCAAATTGTGCGCCCATGGCGCCCCGAAACAAACGTACGTGTTGTTCCAGAATGACGTCCCGTTTGATTTGGCTTGTCATGGTTCCAATTTGAATGCTCTCTACTCCAGGCTAACCGCAGGCGACAATGAGTTGCAGTAAGTGGAACGCATCTGACAGCTTGACGAGCATATAGGCCAGTCTGCCCTAAGCGTCTGTACACGGTCTGCCTGGAAATTGTCGTACCAGTGGCCGAAGAGAGCCGACCAGACAGGTCTGAGGCTGTGCTTCGCCCGTTTCTTTTGACAGTAACTGCCAAATATCAGTCCTTATTCGGCGTAGTAACTCTGGGGCGACCCGTGCTGTAACGTCTACTCACATTACCATCATCTTGGAATCGTTGCCAAAGCCTGGAGATGACACTCAGGGCAATTCCAAGTTCGTTTGATACTTCCAGTTGGGTACGCCCGCATTCCAGACGGCGGATTATTCTACCACGTAAAAAATCATCCAAATGCGTCCTTTGTGTCATAACTATTCGGTTATTGCACTGAAATGCTTATAAAGCGCCTGCGAACAATTTTACTTCTTTGCCTGTATTCCTTCTATATCACTCTCTTAACTCTCGTCATTGTGACGTACCATCGGTGTCATCTGGTTACTTCCTGAAATTTGCATATGATTCTTGAAGATGTGTGTAGTTATTTTACAGGTGATATACTTATTTTAGAGTTCGATTGCCGCGTGACTCCGAATTATCCTTAATTTATGGACATGAGTGTAATTTGAAGTTCCTGTCCTATAAGCCTTCTTTCCCCTAATTGTCAATGCCAGAATATTTAAATTTGGTAGCGCGCGTGAAGTAATGCAAATTCTACCTTGAGGAGAAAATGGTTTAAGTACCATTTCTGGAAAGAAAGTTTAGAGAGTGTAGGCAAACTCTGTGCTTGTTGTAGCGTGAGCTTCGGCTTAGCATTTATTCCTGGTTAAAAGAGCTATTATTTTGCTGCCACTAAGTCATGAACGCTCTGTTAGGAAACAGGACAGTCTGAGCCCTGTAACTTAATTCTACTACTTGTGAATATCTTCAAATTTTGAGTTTAGTTCTTACTGTTTCAGTTACCGTGCAAGCAGAGGCGTAGTTTGTTAGCGTCGAGTTGACGCATTGTAAATTCATAAAGGGTGTAATAAAGGGCAATTTCAACCCTTCCTCTGTGCAGTCACTACTCTTCCAGCTTTCACACAAGAGTTAAGAGAAGTAGACCCTCCAACATCGTGGTATTTAGTAGGGATATGAGTAAGATTCTGCACGTTTTTTGTTACATTTTTTCCCAGGAAATTAACAATGGATTTTGACGCGCGGCTGCTTGGTTTGTCTTGATGCAGTTCTTCTGATTGATGGCACAGTGGGTAAAGAGAAGACATTTCATATTTGAAAATTGGGTATAAAATATGTTTTTGGTAATATGTGAAGTTGATCTTATCATTTTTTTCCTCTCTGTTTATTTTTAATTTGCCGTTATGTGAAAATCCAGCAACAATCATAAATCCCTTAGAAAAGCATTCGTTAGATTCCTAGAACCATGTTTTAAGATTTTTTTATCCTCTTTAATGACAATAAATGGATCTGTTTTTATTGCAGTCATTTAAGTATACTCAAGATTCATCTATTGTGAAAGTATTTTTCCGTTTTTGTCGAGATAAATGTTTCTCGTAAAGAATTCTTCAACTCATTCTGCATTCGGCGATGTATGTCTTGGAGAAGACAACGCACATTATGCTTTTTCGTGTTCTTGAGATTCAAATCAACATTAAGCACTTTGTTTAGAGTTGACATTGAGCATTTTAATGATTTTGCAACTGCCCTTTGACTTCGTGTATTATCTTTTAACATTAAAAATCTTACTTTTTCAGTATTCGAAACATTCCGGTTTTGTCTTAGATAGATTAGAGTAATTTTTTCCCTTAAAGCTAAATTTTGACGTTTTTTCCTTTGTTGTTGATGGCAATACCTATTGTACCTTTACATATCGAAAAACCATGGCTTTGACAACGTTTTTCAATAATTGGATAATTGGATATTGGTTTTTCAATAATTTTCTTCGCAAAGAACACAAACATAGCCTTCCATCTATTGCTACTTTAAAAGCGGCATAAAGCGGCTTTTGTAAACAAAATTGTCAAGTAGCAGACGGTAATTTATACTTTCAAAAATATAGTTGCAGTTTAAAAAAAAATACAAGTAGAATCTCTTTAAATCAAGTTTTAATACTTTTTTCTCCTCTTTGAATAACAATAAATAGATCTCTTTTTATTTTAGTTATTTAAATATACCCGAGATTCATCTATCGCGACAACATTTTCACATTTTTATTCGAATAATTGTTTCTCATAGAAAATTCTGCAGCGTGTTCTGCTTTCGGCGATATGTCGTGGAGAAGGACGATGTGCATTACGTTTTTCTCCTTTTTAACATTCAAATCCGCATTAATCACTTTTTCTAGACATTCGTTGTTCATAGCACCATGGCAGTCTCACCAGGTACAAAGCATGATCGTTTTGTTAGTCAAATTGTACCTTGCGTTGTTGCCGACGGGGTCACCGGCCGCAGACCACCCGCCTTTTCGGCCAGTGTTGTTGAAGTAAATCCACTGTTCATCGCAAGTGACGACTCGGACCAGAATTTTGTCCTTGCGTTGTTATTCGAGCAGAGTACAGTCTGTCTATCATAAGAAAAGCTCTCGTCAGTTAGTCTGCAGCTGTCTGTTGCCGTAGAAACGAGCCTTGACCCATTTTCCGTAGGGGTGTCTTGAAGACGAATGGTAACTCTTTTCCAACAGTCGTCAAAAACAAAATAAGAATAAAGCAACCCTTGGTTTGCCCTCTTTGAAATCTATCAGCCCTCTTGCTATAATAGCGACCGCCACCCGCCAGACACTGTGGCGGGAACTGTTCTTCTCGTAGACAGACAGTAGTGCAGGCTCGAACACATCTGTCCTTACACTCAGCGATTCACCTTCTGCGTCCCGTTTATGCGATGCATAGCACGAGTAATGGACATGGCTCTTAGCAAGCTCTCGAGTGGTTGCATATTCATCTTTTTCCACAAGTTCTGGCAGGCGGGGCTCATCAACATCAGTAGACCGGTCAGAGCGTTCTGCTTCTTGAATGTTGTAGTCCTCGTTTTTGAACTTCCCGTACTAAATCTTCATACTGTGATATGATACATCATTACTACCTAAAGCTATACACATCATTTGGTGACTTTCTGTAGCTGACTTTTTTCACTAGAACTGGAAATAACCGATGGTTATAATCTGGTAGCGTAATAGTTCCATTTCATAAACCTTATACTTAATAATAACGACATTTCTTTTATAAATTTCACAACACAGTGTTCTAAAGCAAGTCTCTTTCTTTCAAATGCCAAACTTGTTTGGCAAAATATGATTAAACACGCCAACGCGAACTGTTTGCGCAGACGATATATGCGGTAGCAGAAAACCCTTTCGTTAAAACCCGCTACTACTTTCGTACTTATGTCAATAGTTCTTAATACTGAAATCAGCAGCTTCTTTACAGAATTCTACAACTTAATCTCTCTGTCAATATGAATGAAAAAGTGATATGCGAAAATAAATTTTCAGTTCTTTTATATGGAATTGCTCTTCCTTACTTGGCTATATTCTTCTTTAAAGCTTCTGTAAATCCGTTGTACTAATGTTTTTATCCACCGTTAAATGATATTCAGTTGTTATAATCTGTCTACAAATTAAGAAAAATGACACGTCATTCCCTCAGCAAACTTGTTTTCAGAGTAAAGCACGTCCTGTTTTTTAATCCGCTTGCAAGAAAACTAACTTAAAAATAAAGTTAAAAAAAATACAAAGCATAGAAATGTAACAAAACTCTGAAAGCTTTTCAGATTTTATATTACTCCCAAAGGAGCATTTTTTGAACATTTTGTATGTTACCTTTATTTAATAAATATTATGTTCTTCGAACTTTAAATCATGAAATTCAATTCAAGAGCAATATCACAAAATATTTAAAAGGAACATATCTTTAGAATTTCCGATACCCAGCCTCGAGGGCTGCAGATGATAAAGTTTTTTTTTTCGTGCAGTGTTGCCATTGCTCGCTTGTTGAGCTTGAATCGTTGAGTTTGTTAATCAAAAATTGGTTAACGTTTTACGAGATATGAAACAGATAATAAAACCAAATTCTATATTCCAAATGTGGGCGTCCAGATACCCATATTGGAGTGGAGGACTACGTGATTCAAAGTTTGATGTCTTTAAGTAGCGTCGTTTTTTCACAATGCAAGAGACATACCTACATTCGTTCAGATTCCACGTTATTTAATTCATAATGCAGGACTCTAACATTTGCTGGCAACAATTTGAAAATTGGAACGTCGTTTTACAGTGGACGACGGAAAATGTCAAAATGAAACAAATAGCCCTTCTGCGCGAATTGAATAAATGAATGTGAATGTCGCGTAAAATAAATTATAAATAAATTTTTATTATATTTCTGATGGAAATCCTAAAATTTCATTTTGCTTTCTTTTCAGAGCAAGAAACCATTCCAAAACTTTGTTGTGGTTGAAACATTATACACGAAAGAGAATAAAAAAATCTTTGTTATTATCCTGAGTTTCTTCCAGAAATATTCTGAAATATCATTCATTTCAAACTTCTAATTCGAGTATACTTATAAACACTATTTTAGTATCATCAACGACTTGCATTATCCTTTTAAATAAATTTAAATTAAATTTTGATCTCAGGATCAATGTTATATCCCTTGAACAAGAGCATTCAAAAAAATAATTTAGAAGATTTAAACCAGGATCATTAAGAAAGTCAACCTCAGAAGCCTAACTCTCAATAAGGTGTTCGACTACATTCTAATCGTCAATTTTGATGCAGTTTTTCAAAAAAAAAAATTTATTACTTTATTTTAAAGCTTACACATTAAGCTTCCCAAAACTACTTTCATTTTGTCTCTCCGGTCATTAGAAGCAGCTGTTAGCAGAAGACAGTTGTTCTTGTTTACCCCGTGAACCGGAAGTTTATGTTAAAGAACCCGGAAGCTGATGTCTAAAAGTACACAAACTTCTCTAAATAACTTTATAATGAGAATTTTTCATTTGAATACTTTTGATGATGTTCAAAAGATGTTTTTTAAGTGCTAGGGAAGAAGATTAGTTTTTTAATTTAATTTCCATAC
The DNA here is from genome assembly GCA_000611955.2 of Stegodyphus mimosarum. Taxonomy (NCBI): domain Eukaryota; kingdom Metazoa; phylum Arthropoda; class Arachnida; order Araneae; family Eresidae; genus Stegodyphus; species Stegodyphus mimosarum. The sequence continues at coordinate 428,788 of KK119645.1, forward strand.
TTGGCAACATTTTCTTTTCCTTCTGTTTCTATTTGCATTACATTAAACTTAATTTTTGAAAAACTTGATTTTTTTTCCGCTTTTCTGTTACGAAAAATTTTCAACTTGAAACATTACTATAGTAATTTTATGAAACTTTCCAAAAGGATTCTACAAAATATTGCGAGTTAAATGGACTAAAATGCTTAGGTTTATGTGCATATCTAAAATTTGTTCAGGTAATTTTGTAAATGAAAAGAAAGAAATTTCACGAAAAATAGCTAGTGCGTATACTGAAACAGGTATATTTAGTAAGCATTTTACTTTGTCACTTAGATTTTGGTCCATTTAATTCCTTATACCTTAATAAAGATATATGACAAATACATTCACTGCCAAAAGTTAAGCACGGAGAGGAAAATGCTAATTTCCGGAAGCCAATCAGACTTGAAGAGGATGCAATTCGCTGCAGAGGTAGATGGAAGTATGCAAATATGTTAGGTAACAGCCAATCGCACTTTCATGTCAAGAAATATGCAAAAGCGGCAGTCTTATAAGAAGCCAGCTTTATGAAGGGCTACAGAAGTTGATTGTAAGTGCTGATAGAAGGTGTTTAAAACTTTCCTACAATTTGTTTTCAAGACATACGTGTTTCTATGACTTCCAGAAGACGAATGGAACATTCTGAGCGCTGGCATGCTGTGGGGCGCATTGAAGCTGGACAGTCTATCACAGATGTTGCCCTTTTTTTCGGCGTTCATCATTCTGTCATTTCACGTTTATGGAAACAATTCCAAACCACACAGACAGTTGTCCGAAGGCCCTTAGCCGGTCGCCCAAGAATTACAACCCCCGCGGAAGATCGATATATTGCTATTGTAGCCGAGCGGAATCGCAGAGCGACTTCCACACGTGTGACATCTATGGTTACAGCGTCCATTGGTAAGGCGATATCTGCAGCTACTGTGCGCCGAAGATTACATATGAGTGGACTCTACGCCCGGGTACCTCGAGTTTGTGTTCCTCTATCCGTCCAATCAAGAGGGACACGATTGCAGTGGTGCCGGGAACATGTCAATTGGAATGTGTCTGACTGGGGCAATGTCATGTTTACTGATGAGTCAAGATACCGCCCGACCTGCAAATCTTTAAACGGGGTTCTTTGACGGTTGTCCGGTATCGAGATGAAGTCCTAGAATCCATTGTGAGATTGTACGCTGCAGCAGTTGGTCCTACTTTTGTTTTAATGGACGATAACGCACGTCCCCATCGTGAACTACTACCTGGAGAGTGAAGGGATTGCGCGTATGGCGTAGCCAGCATATTCGCCCAACCTTAATCCCATTGAAAATCTTTGGGATGCTCTCGGCGTGCTGTATCTTCAATTTTCCCACCTCCAGCCACTCTTATTGAGCTGGAAACTGCTCTACAAAAAGAATGGCGATTGCTTAATTCTGCGGTGGTTGACCACCTAATTGAAAGCATGGTCACAAGGTGTAAACTTTGTATACTGATGAGGGGGGGATCACATAACCTCTTAATGTCCTTTTTTTTAATTTTATGCTGTTTATTTTCACTTTATACATAATTCTGTTAAAGTCTCCAGTATGTCATTATCTGATGACTTACAAAAATTTAATATTGTTTTTATTTCTGTATATAATTATTGATTTTGTTTCGTGCATAAATGTATATGCTGCTTTTCTGCCAAATTCTTTGTCAATCAAAGCAGTATTTGTTGACTTTTTTTTTGCATTTTACATCTTCGTGCTTAACTTTTCGAAGTGAGTGTATAAAACCAAAAATTGATGAAGATTTTTGGGGCAACATATCTAGTAATCCCGAAATTTAACACATTTGTAACCCAAAATGTAAGAAAATAAAATGTACTTTGATAATATGTTCATCATCTCTTTGTATCATTTTAAGTAGTATTCTGCTCAATAACACCAATAATAGATTTTTTGTAGTATTTAAGTGCAAATAGATGTTTAGGTGTCCAGCATAGTACGGTACCTTAATTAGCCCAAAGGGGCAATTTGCACAGAAGGAATATTAATTTCGTTTTGCATTGGTTCACTATAAATGTCGGTTCACTTTTCAAATTGTTGCCACCAAATTTTAGAGCCCTGTATTATATTTAAACAAATTAAATAATGAAGAATGTGCATAAACGTATGCATGTTTCTCGCACTGTGAAAAAACAACGAAACCTACAGCCATACAATTTTGAAAAACGTACGCCTCCACGCGAATATGGGCATCTGGAAGACCAAATTTGGAATTTGTTTTATTATCTGTTTCATATTTTGTAAAGCATTTATGAGTTTTTGATTAAGGAACTCAACGATTTCAAAGCGATGGCAACAACGTACAGAAAAAAAAAAGAAAGAAAGAAAAAAAAACATTTTTATCTCCAGCGTGCGAGACTGTGTATCGGAAATTCTCAACATAAACTCTTTTAAATGTTTTGTGATGTTGCTGCTGAACTGAATTTTAAAGTGCGGAGAATATGATAGTTAATAAATAAAGGTAACACACAAAACGTTAAAAAAACGCCCCTTTTGACGTAATATAAAATTTGAAAACTTTCAGATTTTTTTTTTTATTTTTCAATCTTTGATTCGCTAAGCGAAAATGTAATAATAACAATTCTGCAACTTATTTTTTATTCGTTAAAGAAATTTAGACGAAAGGGGCTTTAACTCAGAATGGGTATTAGTTTCGTAACGGCATTTTGTGTCGAATTGATGTAAATGGCTGTATATCTTTTCAAATTGTTGCCACTAAATATTATCGCCCTGAATTACATTTAAAGAAATTAAATAACGAGTAATCTGCATTAATGTATGGATGTTTCACGGGTTGTGAAAAAATAACGATACCTAGAGCTATCAAATTTTATATAACGTAGTCCTCCACCGAAATTGAAAGCCCGAATCTTGAATCTCGAATTTGTTTTATTATTTGTTACATATATTTTTAAAATTTAACCAATTTTCATGGAGTATGACTCTTTTTTTTCTCAAAGCGGCTTGTAAAATGGATTTAAAATGGATTCAGAAGGGATTTATTCTTAACGTCTGTACGTAATAAGTACATTTGTATGTACATATCTTGCATAATTCAAAATTGACTAGTCGTAGAAGGTTGAAATTTTGTATATGAGACTGCTATAACATGCAGTTGTGCACGTCCCTTTTTGGTTGCAATCGGCCGCCCAAAACATATATAACTATATATGTGTATATATATGTTGTGTGTGTGTGTTTAATAAAGAAAAACATCTTCAAGTTTTGTGAGGAGCAATGTATTTAATATATTCTCTATTATTTTACTATATCTATTTATCTACTGTTTTAAAACGAGATAACGTCTTCAATAATCAAAAATATCCTAGATAAAATATATATCTATATATATATATATATAATTCTAAATAAAATCATTATGAGTAAATTAAAAGCCTATGACCCGCGCTAAAGCTGCAAAGTAATAAATCAATAATTCATAATAGAAAACTTTTCATATACTATCTCGAAGGAACAGAAATTCAATGAAAGCCAGGAATATTAAAAAAGCTTTTAGTAGTAATTTAATTAGCATTTTAAATTAGTATTTTCTAAACATCTATTGCTTTAAAGGATAAAAATCTGTAAAGAAAAATTCGTAGTCTGCAAAAATACCACAAATTATACCAAAAACGAAATTTTTTAAGTACTAATTTTAAGGAATTTGTCAATTTTGATTTGAATTACTTTTTAATGTTTAAAAATGTATAACTTTTGTTTTTACCTTTGAGTTTTAAAATGAAAGTGTCGGGGATATATCTCTTAAAGCAAGCATCCCTTTTATTTGTTTCCAATTTAGTTTAGTTGTGTTCTTAGCAAGCAACTTAAATTTAAAAGATGTTTCCAGTTTAGTTTAGTTGTGTTCTTAGCAAGCAACTTAAATTTAAAAGATTTTTTACTAATTTATTTTGTTTATGAAATCTTTTATCTAAAATCGACTGATGTCTTTATTTTGATTGAGTTTTATTCGTGAAAAAGATTCTAAAGCCTTCAGCGCACTGTACGAGTATATATAATGAATTTTTTGGCTTTGCTAAAATTTAATTTGAAGAAATTTGGCAGAAAGACCAAATACTCTCGCTTAATTTAGTTGCTGTTAATTGAAGGTAGATTGTTTTATTCTTCTTGATAAGGCGATTAATCTGCGATCAATGACAATATCTACTTTTTCAATACCTATATTTTTACTTTTGATTTTGGTATTTTTGGCGATTAAGGATTTTTCTCTACAGATTTTGATGTTTTTAAAGCAATAGAAGTTTAGCAAATACTAATTAAACTACTAATTAAGATACTGCTAAACCTTTTTAACTGAACTTCTGTTCCTTGGAGACGGTGTGTGAAAGGTTTTCTGTTATGTAGTGGTAGTAATGGATATCTGACGCAAAACTCTAAAGTCCATATGCGTCAAATGCAGGATTCATACTTTAACACACATATTGTTGCGTGCATACGGGTTCGTTATGGATTGAATGCACAAGTTGTTAAAAAGTTAACAAAAACTTATTCTTTCCACAAGAAATAAATGAAAATGCTGAAATATTTCTTCAGAGATATTTTCACAATATCTCAAACGTTTAGCAAAACTCAATTCAAAACAGATGAACTCATTCTATCTCGGAGCGAAATCGCTACAATCAATCACAGCATTAAGTAAACAAACAGCAGTTCCCTTTAAACAGCCACAACAACAACTGAGATGAGGTGTTTCAATTCGGCTTTTATAAGCTTTTTAATTATCACTAGAACAATCTCGATTTTTCTAGATTTTTGTGGATGGCAACAGTAATTACGATATATTTATTTATTAAATATTAAATGCACGCGTTCTTTTATTTCTATTTTTCCGACGTCGCTTTCTCTTCAAACATTGTCTGCGTTGCACGGGAAAATAAAGCAATTTTAATTACAATTCTAAATAAATAGCCAAATAAGTATGAAATCCGTAACAATACGTCAGATAAAAGATAAGTTTAAAAACAACAGCACACTTACAAAATCGATACAAGTAGTAAATTTATGAATGGTGGGATGAACTGCTAATTAAAATTTTGATAATGATATATACAGTATAGATGTGAAATCATAAAACATCTGATTCATTACTATACATACCATTGGAATTCTAACAGGAAATCTCAACGCAAAATCAAATGAAATAATAGAGCGCTGTTTCTTTCATGTACTGAAACAAATCAGTATTGATCTCTGTTCCGATTAAACAGTCGAGAGGCAAATCACAGCTATTAAAATACTTTTGACGAAGAATATTAAACTATGGACAATTAAAATGTGATGGACCGACAGACAAACATTACAGTTTGAACAAACAGGCTCATTCTCATGTTTCAGAAGATTGTTAATTATGTGTCAGTCTAGTGTGGCCAATTCTAAAGGCGAGTCAAAAGAACTTCCTCCTTACGAATTCTAGTAGAATCTCAATAGGCTTCACCCTTCTCAGCTTGTTACAAGATTGGAAGTCCCAAAGTCTCTGCCATTTTTTAAGGATCTTTTGTTTGATGATACAACTGCTATCTCTCAATGGGATGAGGCGACCGGACAGTTCAACAGCAGATATCGCTGTGATGTCTGCCAACTCATTACCCTTTATTCCCTGTATGCCCGAAGAATTTCATATCTACGACTTCTTAAGTTTGTATTCAACTTGATAGTTGAGGGTACTCAAGTTCTGGAAAAAGTTGCTGCTGGAAAAAGATTCTATATCCCTTAAGGTCAGTATCAGCGTCGTACAAGTCAGTATGTATAATGAATATTTTATGGCGTACCCTTTAGATGTGCGTTAAACCCTTTAGATTGTTTATAGTTTAAGACTAAGCGTCGTG
>KK119645.1:436648-450740 GCA_000611955.2 Stegodyphus mimosarum
TCCGCATGCTTTTCTAACTTTTTCCCAAACCCGCCTACTTGACGTAGAGGATGTTATTGATGACGCATCTGAAATCCAGGAATCCCTCTTTCTCTGCCTTCTTATTTTTCGTGCATTTGCTTTGGCTCTTTTAAACACTATAATGTTTTGCAAAGTAGGATATCTACGAAAAATTCCCCATGCTTTTTTCTGCTTTTTCAGTGCTTCATGACAATCACGATTCCACCATGATTTCGAATATTTTAGCATTTATTCTGATGTTCTAGGAACTGAGAGCGTAGCTACCTTGCATAATAGCATTTGTAACTACTTCCACTACATCATTAATACACATATCTTCTACTATGCTGTCTGTGAGCACTGCAGAGGAAGAGAAGAGTTTCCAACCTGTCCTATCAAGTGCAAAATGAGGGGGCCTCGACATGGGGTTTGACCCTCTTCGTGCAAGAGATACTAAAATGGGACAATGATCGCTTTTGTAAAAATCACTTACGACACTAAAATTGCAAAATGGCAACAGAGTTAGTAAGCAGATGCCTAGATCTAGAACATGAAATGTCCTGTAGGTTCAAGGAAGTATGTGTTCTGCCCATTATTCAGGACACAAAGGCAATGATCTTCAGTCATTTGCTCAATTTGTTTTCCTCGGGAATGGGGGGCTTTGCTTCCCCACAGCGGACTATGGCCGTTAAAATCCCTATTATGATAAAGGGCTCAGACACCTGCTGTATAAGACCATTTAAATCCTGCTGATTAATGTGCTCATTTGGAGGTAAAAAGAGCGACTGAAACAACAATATGAAAATTTGCTTGATTAGCGACAACTTGGAGGGATGTCGTCAAAAGAAGTGTATTTGATGGATAGTCCAGTGAGATAAAGAGGCGTACACCCCCCACTGGCACGCTCACCTGCAAGATTATCTTTCCTGAAGAAAGAAAACCTCCGAAGTTTTGCTTGTTGTTTTGGTTTCAAATTTGTTTCCTGTACTGCTAAGCGCACAGGGTGATATGCATTGATTATAGATTTGATGTCAGGCAAATTTCGGTGGAAACCGCGACAATTCCAGGAGACGAGGGAGGCCATTAGGATTGATGTCTATTCTTCATGTGCTGCTTTTTAGTTTTGCGCGGAAGGAGGTGTTTACATAACGAGCCCCAACCTTTGAAGAAGAAAATCACAAGGGAGAAAGGAAGGAAAATGCTTCAGCTTGGCGGAGAGAAGACGGAAAAGGGATAGATCACTGGGACTCCAAGATCATGTCACCAAAAAGATGATCTTCTGAAGGGTTAGGGTACCTCGGGATTGCTACACCCGTACTTACAAAAAGTGAGCCCCTGAGGGGAGTTTTCTGTTATGAATTATACATGTGTGTGTGTGTGTGTGTGTGTGTTTGTGTACTGCTGCGTGCTTACGGGTTCGTAATAGATTGAAAGCATAAGTCCGCTAAAAGGTTAGTAAAATTTATTCTTATCCCAAGAAATATAACAAAACGCTGAAAATTTTCCTCGGAGATATTTGTACAAGTGTTCACAATATCAAGCAGTAATAATCAGTAGAACGCAAATACATTAAATAGAACGCAATGCAACCAGTAGCTATACTTTAAACTACTAAAAAACGTTAAAATACAGTCAAAGAGAAAGCTGATTCAGGTACCTCAGTTCGCGCGGAACTAAACAAATTGCATTAACAGTAACTAAGCAACTGAACTGAAATATTTGATCACTCTCTGACTTTTTACAGCATTCAATTGGTCGCGCGTGATAGTTCTACCATTTTCTGGAAACCAATAAGAGGATGTAATTACGGTTACAACTAGCACGGTAGTCAATTACATTTATTCAATTTAAATATAAATTACGAGATATCTATTTATTAAATGTTAAATGCACATGCTCCTGTATTTTTATTTTCCGACGTAGCTTTCTCTTAAAATATGTCTCGTGCTGCATTGCACGGGGAAATAAAACAATTTTAAATATCATTCTACTAACAATATCTAACTAAATACAAAATTCGTAACAATATATAGATATATAATATATATATATATATATATACAGTAACGTAACAATATATATATATATATATATCCATCTTTTTATTCGTCTCGGTAAGCCTTGTTTTTTATTATTACATATTGTCAAATTGTGCATTTTTTATTTTAAAAGTGATTGAACTATCTTGTTCTTATGTTCCAGTTAAGTTTTTATACCTTTAGTTAATCTGCATGCAATAGCTGTAAAATTATCAACAATTTAAATATGGCGCTAGGCCTAATGAGGCCGCCATTTGTTTGAATTTGAATTCTTAGCAGAGTAGTGAATTAAGTCAATTAATGCACCAACGTCAGTGTCCTTTTTGCCCAGTGGGCCCAAAAGTTAACCTTCCATTTTGTGTGCGAAAATTTTGGCGAAATTACTTGAGAAACTCTAATTTTAATTGTAAAAATTATCTTTTATTGTTTTAACTGCATTTGGTGTTTTACGTTTTCCTATATTTGACAATTTTTAATGAAGATGTTTTGAGTTTTTGTATATTTTTGCCTTACCCCGAAGTGAGAAGCAATTGATTGAATAGGAAATATATCTCAAATGAAATTAGAGAAAATAAGCATAAATGAAGCGCAGCAAAAAATGTGCATAATTTAACGGGCCGTACAAGGAAGTCATGCTGTGTTCAAATCAGATTTTTTTAACTCCCGTATAATAGCAGAATGACCAATTAAAAGAATTGAACTGTATATGCTTAGGTTACAGGAATTAACATTATTTCATGGCATATCAAAATTTAAAAGTAACATGATATCGTGCATTCAAAAGAAAAAAGAGAAGAACCGCGATTGCTGATGCGTTTGCAAGTGAAACTGTTCACTGACCTTTAACCTTGCAGCTGAACATGCAAATTTCTCTTGTTTGACCACTTCATTCCGTATCAAGGGCGTATTTGAAAAAACTTTAAATAAGGAGAAGATTTGATGTCAAGGTTTAAAGGTTTAAAGAGTATTCGCTTTTCTTTAAAGTCGTAGCCCGTTTCACTCGTGTTTGCAGAAAACGCCTTAAATTTACGACAGTTGTTATTGACCTTGTATTTAACAATAGTCCGCTATGCCCATAATTTAAATTAATGGAAAAAAAGTATATGTAAAAAAGAATTGAAAGGTTACACGATTTAATTACTTGTTCTTATAAATTTGAATCAGGACAGTTTTCTTAAAATTCATTTTTATCCCAAACGGGTCGTTAGTCCCGAATGGATATTAGTCTCGAAACGGAATTTTGCTCGCTATAAAAGGCGTATCACTATTTCTCACTATAAAAGGCATATCCCTTTTCAAATTGCTGCCATCAAACATTATCTCTCTGTATTATATTAAAGAAATTAAATAGTGAAAAATCTGCATGAATGTATGCATGTTTCTCCCATTGTGAAAAAAACAACGGCACATAGAGCCATTCAATTTTGAATAACGTAGTCCTCCACTCGATCATGGGCACCCGAATTTTGAATTTCGAATTTATTATATTTTTATATTTTGGAAAATTTTTAAGATTTTTTTATTAATAAACTCAACGATTTCAAAGTGACCAGTGGCAACACTGCACTGAATAAAACATTATCTTCAACGCGCGAGACTGTCTGCCGGAAATTCTAAAGCTATGTTGCTTTTAAATATTTTGTGTTTTTGCTCTTGAATCGAATTTTATGTGGCGTAAGCGCTCAGAACGTGATATTGAATAATAAAATATATACTTAGAACGTTAATAATAAAAAGACAAAGAAAGGTTTTTATGAAGCCATCTTAGTAAGAAACCTGAACAATAATATGATGAATTGAGAAAAGACTAAAAAAGATATAAAAATGTATGCCGACACTTAACGCTGCATCGGAAATTCTAAACATATACTGCTATGCTGCTTTAAATTTTTTGTAATTTTACTGTTGAATTGTATATAGTGTAAGTACGAAGAAAATGTTGCTTAGTAATTAAAAAGAAAAAAATGCGGATTAGTAGGAGTAAGTGTACGGGTTAAGGTTTTTATGTCTCTAGTTAATTTGCATGCAATAGTTGTAGAATAATCAACAAATTTAAATTTTAGGGGGTTCTAGGCGTAATGACTCCGCCATTTGTTTGCATTTGAAACTCTTAGTAAAATAGTGAATTAAGTCACTTGGTTACTTGGTTTTAGTGTCTTTTTGCCGATTGGGGCCAAAAGTTAACATTCAGTTTTGTACACCCAAAATTTCCTCTACGTGCCCGTTAGTTGAATTGCTTATTGTGGCGTAGAAATTTAAATTAATTTTGGTTATAAAAATTTTTTTTTTAACTTGTAAGGTTCTACTGTCTTTCTGTAGTCTAGAATCCGCAGAAATAGTGACTGCACTGAAGAAGGCTTAAAACTGCCCTTCATTAAACTCTTTAAATTATTTGCAGTGCCTCAACTCGACGCTAACATACTACGCCTCTGCTTGGACAGTGGCTGAAACAGTAGAATCAAAACTCAAGAATTCAAAATATTAACAAGTAGTGTAGCCGTTCCTCAATAAACACGAACGCCGGCTAGCTTTAAAAGTATTTATTAATAGAGCACACAGGAACGGGTACAAGGAAATATACATAAATATTAAACATATAACGGAACATTAAACATTCGAATTACAGACATCTACTATATGACAACCTAACGTGTTCGCGGCTGGAGGTCGACTGACTTAGACTGTTCGTCTTCGCCGCTCGGTGGCGTTCAATATAATCCGGTTATGGTTAAATAGTTCTGTTACAGTAGTAGAATTAAACTACAGGGCTTCATACAATCCTGTATCCTACAGCGCGTAGATGAGTCTAGTGGCAGCAAGATAATAGCTATTAAGCCACGTCTAACCAACAATAACTGCTAAGCGGAAGCTTGCGTACAAGCACGCTCAGAGATTTCCCAGGCTCACTCTCTCACTTTGCCTATTGGAACGTCGATATTTAAACTTTTTCTCCCACTGGTAGAATTTCATTTCTTACGCGCGCTACCAAATTTAAACATTCTGGCACTGATAATTAGCGGAATGAAGGCTTATAGGAAAGTAACTTAAAATTAAATTTAACTGGCTGTTTAAAATAAATATAAATCCCTACAAACTTTATCTGGTGTTTTAGGTTTTTCTGTATTTCGCAGTTTTTAATCAAAGTGTTTTGATTTTTTCTATATTTTTGCAATGCCGCGAAGTAAGTACTGAATTTCATTGAATAAGAAATATGTATCTCGGAAATAAGTTTAAATGAAATGCAGCAAAAAATGTGCATCATTTAAAAGGCTGTACCAGGAAGTCATATCGTGTCTACGTCAGGTATTTTTCGTATATGTGGCTGAATCAGCCAGGGATAAAATACCCTTATCATATTTAATTTCATTAGAAAAAATAAATTCAGAATGCTGATAAAACTCGAGATGCATTGGAACTTTGCTCTTTTTCTCACCGTTTGCTATCAGCGGAAATATTTTCGGGGATTTCATAGAGCCAATGTTACATATGAATTTGCCAACAGCATCAGTTATTTCATTAACGTAACTGAAAATGTTGCTGTTTTCAAACACCTTTTCACGGATATTCTCAATCGTAACCATGTATGTAGCATTTAAAATATGTCCTCCTTAAAATGGATTCATAGATTTCTGCTTTCGTGCAAATTTCTGGAAATACAGGGTGTTTATAAAGTCCTGGACCCATTTTGACGTTTAATAACTCATAAAATAATAAAGATGGATTAAAATTATTAACACAAATGGTTAGATAGACTCAAAAAGTTTCATGGCCCTTGTCAATGACTTCCACGTGTGCCCGCTTCGTCGCACGGAGAATATCAAGTCGATATTCAATTTCACGCCAGGTACCGGCAAGCGTGTCGGCATCCACGAAGGCTATTGCGGTTATCATTCTGGCTTTTAGGTCATCCATGTTCGACACTCTAGTCCTGTAAACGTTGTTCTTTACAAATTCCCAAAGGAAAAAGTCCAGCGTAGTTATATCGGGTGATCTGGGAGGCCAAGGAATTGGACCTCCTCGCCCAATCCATCTTCTGTAAAATGGTCACTCAAAGAACTACGAACGATGGTACCCCAACGAGGTGGTGCACCATCTTGTTTCAAAAAGACATGCGGCTGAAGCTCTTCTAGTTGTGGAAATACGAAGTTTTCCAACGTGTCTATGTATACGACTGATGAGACCGTCTTTTCTGTAAAAAAAGAAAGGCCCAATGACTCGGTCGTGCATTAGTCCACACTACACATTAACCTTTGGGGAATTCCTTTGTGCCTCACGGTATTCGTGGGGGTTTTCAGATCCCCATATGCGCACATTATGGCGATTAACAATGCCAGAAAGATGAAAGGATGCTTCGTAGGAGAACATTATGCGCTTCAGAAATTCAGCATTATCTTCTATCCTCCTTAGCATATCTGTTGCAAAGGCCATCCTCCTAGGCCTATAATAATAGACAATAGTTGCCAAAAACAAAAGAGAGAAAATGCAATTAATAAGCAGACGATATTTAGAAACGTACAGATATTTAGACTAGAAAAGGAAATTATCTGAAATTAAACACACGCGCAGACGATATTTACAGATAAGTAAAGATATTCAAACCTGAAAAGGAAAATATATAAGTTATTCCATCAATAAATGCCGTAAGTTTGTTTATATCTTCATTATTTGATGAGTTATCAATCATCAAAATGGGTCCAGGACTTTATAAACACCTTGTATTTTCAAAGATAGATTTTTCAGTTTTCGGAAATGCGGTGTCGACCGATGCAAACTCTGTTCGTAAAACATACGCTATCTAACCATGGTGTGATGTTAACACTACAAATACTGCGCTGACTGCAAATGCGGTCGCGGACACTTAGCCGACAACCACTTAGCCGACGAGACACTTAACCGACACCAGTTAGCCGACAAGACATTTAGCCGACAGGGACACTTAGCCGACATGGACATTTAGCCGACAGGACATTTAGCCGACATGGACACTTAGCCGACAGGACATTTAGCCGACACGGACAGTTAGCCGACAGGACAGTTAGCCGACACGGACAGTTAGCCGACACGGACAGTTAGCCGACACGGACAGTTAGCCGACACGGACATTTATCCAAGACAGAGAGTTACCCGTCAGAACATTTAACTGTCAAGACATTTAGTCAACAGGACACTAAGCCGACAGTGACGTTTTAGCTCACACGTACGAACTAATTATTTAATCTTACTATGAATTACGAAATTTCTCGACTTATCCGTAATTCAATATTTAAGTAATATTTTCACTATAAGTAAAATTCATTTTTCGATTCTTAAAGATGTCATATGTGGTTATAATTATTGTGTTAATTTAGCATTGTGTTATATTTATCGTGTTGTTTGGTGTATATTGGCTAAATTAAAAAAGCGCTGAAATTTCCCGTCAAGGAATATGAATTAAATTTCGAAAGGAAAAAAGAATTTTTTTTACCTAAATACGGCGGTCACTTAATTACATTTTAATATGAGATCTTCAAACATTATCCGTTAAGCTTCTTCATTTAATCAACTGGGTCCTTTTGAACACTTTCACATCATTAATAATTTTTTTTGTTTACTTAATGATATTAATTTTCCAATCTGGCTGTTCTTAATGCTTTCAAATTTGTATGAAATTAAAAGCGCGATTCTGTAACATTTTATTGACCACGCCTCTCGCTTAAAATACTTACTTAAGTTAATGTTTATAACACTAAACTCTTGCATAATGTTTAATTTAGAATTCAAATATTAAGGTTTTTTTTATTCAGAAGGCTCAGGGGCGAAGCACATGAAAACAGGCGCCTGTGCTGGTAGCCACATCCTGTGTAGAATACGTGGAGGAATACACATAACGTTCCTACCATAACATTGGTGTTTTGTTGGTTGAGAATTTAAATAAATTCTCTATGGAGAAAAATGAGTCCTTCGTACCTATTTCGAAGATGTCAGTCGACTGGACATCTTGGACAGGAGGGTTGACTTTATTTTTTAAAATATCACTATAGAGAGCTTGCTGTTTAGGGGCTTGAGTTGTAGTTGTCTTATAACTGGGGAAGTTAACTTCATTAAGAACTGGTGCTTGCTGTTGCGGTTGAGGGATTTTCTTCTCAAATTTTTTCTGGTAAACTTTACAGCCTCTATAGCTGCTAACGTGATTTTCACCGCAGAAAATACAAGTCGGTTTTTCATCAGGCTTCATAGGGCAGGTATTGCTTCTGTGGGAGCTTCCGCATTTCACACAACGAATTTGGTTATTGCAACACAATTGTGAATGTCCATACTGCTGACATCGATAGCATTGAATTGGTCTCTTTTTAGGTGTAAATTTTTCAATTGTTGCCGGAAAACTGAATAAATTATTAAGTTGAAATATTTGAATACCTTCTTTACTTCTTCGGAGTTCCAGTAGATAAATAGGGAGCTTGAAATTTGTTTTATTCAGAACTGAATACATTTCCGCAGAAACTACATTTTTCACTCTTCATATGCTGCTGCTCCACTCTTATTTTCTAACCGCGCTTGACAGTTCAGTGTCTCGTACCTAAATGTCCTGTCGGCTAACTGTCCGTGTCGGCTAAATGCCCTGTCGGCTAAATGTCCTGTCGGCTAAATGTTCTGTCGGCTGACTGTCCATGTCGGCTAAATGTCCTGTCGGCTAACTGTCCGTGTCGGCTAAGTCCGTGTCGGCTAAATATCCTGTCGGCTAACTGTCCGTGTCGGCTAAATATCCTGTCGGCTAACTGTCCGTGTCGGCTAAATGTCCTGTCGGCTAAGTATCCGTGTCGGCTAAGTGTCCATGTCGGCTAAATGTCTTGTTGGCTAACTGGTGTCGGTTAAGTGTCCCGTCGGCTAAGTGTCACGGACCCCTGCAAATGGTGTACTTTCTTTTAATTGTAGATTTATGCCTAAAGAAATTTAAATGCTTTGTCACAAAATAAGACTTTCCAGAGCAAAATATTTTATGTCCAAAATAATGAGCAACATTTACAAAAATCTTGTATTCTGTAAACATTTTTCTTGGGTGTTTCTTTATTTCAACATCTTGCTCTGTTTCATTTTAGTGTCTGTTTTGCTGTCACTCTGATTTAAAGAACAAATTCCAACAGAAATTCATATATTCGTTCTAATGTATTCATCTGGAAAAAAATCTCAAACTTTTTTAAACGTGCGGCTTTATTTGATCAAAATTTTAAGTATAATCGAAAGTTATTTAAAGTACTAAATCTTAAAACAAAACAAAAAAAAGATATGTCACAGTATCAAAACAATCCTATAAAAACACGGAACCTTACTGCCAGAAATATTTTTAAACATTGAAAGCCTGAGTGCTTCGAAACTTCAAGCAAAATTTTATGAATCATTTAGATATTTTATCAGCATTATTGTTTCTTCTAGTTGATTTTGCAAACATAAATGGAGTCCTGAGTAGGGAGCTTACTAAAAGCTATGTTCGTGCGTATGTAGAAGATACAACAAAGATAAGAAGGGTTAAATTTACCCTTTATTTGCTTATCGATTTTACAGACGTTCCCGCTCTTCGGGATACAAAGACCCACCACTTGTGGTCTGAACGTAAAAGAATATAAAACCACTAACTAACTAAAATTTAAATAAGAGCTAACTTTTAATACTTCACACAGATGACTAGCACTAAGACTGGCCTTGTAAATGACTACGTCTGTAGTACGCAAACTGCGGAAAACTGCAATACGTCTATAACTTTCAAGAGGATTAAACGTCTGGCCTTAAAGGCGGACAGTAACTGATGGCAAGCTCGCTTGCAGACTCGTAGCAAGAGGGCTCTCTCTCCTTCCTTCTGCTCTCTACTCTTGGCAAAAAGCCATAACTTAAATACTAAAGCGTTAGCAAGTGCAGTTTGCATAAACATATTCAAGCGTTAATTCTGGCCGGAAGTGGAAAATAAGAGATGATAGTAAAGTTTTAAAATAAAATAAACGTTAGTGAACTTAAATCCTTACAGTTTTATTAATCAAAGACTGTTAGAACAGAAACCTGATTTGCTAGTTTGTGTCATTGAATGCCAAGACTTAGGTTAGGTTATATGAACACGGCAAAGCTACGTGGGCTATCTGCCTAAGTAGGATGCCTTGGTGGGCGATTTTCTAAGCGAAACTGGCTCGTATTCACATTACTCATGGGAAAAACCACGAAAACCAACCACACACTCAGCCTGTTCGCCTTGAGTGAACTCAAATCAGATCGAACTACCAGTATTCAGCGATCTTAACCACTACAGCTATCGTCACCAAACTTTCTATACTTCTTTTCTGGGTCCTGGGAAAGGTTGACGTCCACTTTTTTCAAAATAAACAAATAAATAAAAATCAGAGATATTAATTAAAAACTCTAATAAAAACTCTGCAAACACTAATTTTTCGCCCTCATTTTTCCGAGTGGCAACAGTCTCGCCAGCTGGAGATAAAAATCTGCTTCATTTCGAGAAGTGTTGCCATTGCTCGCGTTCAAGTCGTAGACATTGTTAATAAAAAAATTATAATTTTTACAATGAAATAAAAACAACATTGCCAAACATTAAATCTATTATTCCTGATTCCAAAAATTTGTAGGAAGCCATTTTGACTGTTCCCATCTTCGTACAACTTTAATTAACCGAGATATTAATTAAAAACTCTGAAAGCGCTCATTTTCGCACTCATTTTTCCGACTGGCAACAGTTTTGATGCGTTGAAGATAAAAATGCTTTGTTTCGAAAAGTGTTGCTACTGCTCGCTTTCAAATCGTAGAATTTGTTAATCAAAAATTTGTAAGTCTTGCAAAATTTATATATACAGGGTGTTTCAGAGATCACGGGACAAACTTGGTGGTGGGGCGTACATTTTTTACAGGAATGTAGGGTCTAAAGCAGTGGCGGCTCGTAATAAGCACTGTGGAACTGCAGCACCCCCTGTTTCCACTTATTATTATTTTTAATATTTAATATAATGAGCCCTTTTTTCTTTAATTCTTTCTTTATACTTCTACAATATATAATCCTTAAACTTAATGTGAGTAGCCATCCTCCAGTTTATGAAAAAGGTACGAAAGTTTTTGTATGGACTTGCGCTTCACAAGGCTGTTCTGCGCAAGCGCGCACAGAAAGCAGCACTGTCGCTCTTTCAGTGCCGAAATTCTGGAAACGTGATTATTTCTTACTCCGCGCGTGTGGTATTTGGCTGTTCTGCGCATGCGCTCTTAGGAAGGAGCGTACGAGGCTGAGAGGGAGAGAGCACTGTCGCTTTTACAGTGCCGAATCTGGAGTATCGAAGGAAGCTGGTTCTTTTTTTTTACTCCACGTGTGCTGTGTTTAAAAATCATACACCACATTCTTGGTTAGATTATTTTTCAGCTATTCTATTTGAATCATTTTTTTTCGGTTCTTTTATTTTACAGAAAACTTTAACCATGTCCTTGCATCCTCAAGTAATAAATTCTGTGACTGTAAGTGAACTTCAAGAGCTTTCGTTTTCATGCGCTTGCAATGCTTGCAATGCTTTCAATATAGAAAAATTTCCTCAGTTGTCATCCAGAGATCGAGGAGAAAATTATTGATCTCTTGGCGCAAATTAAAACAAGAAGAATGGATTTCATTTTTAAATGAACAGGTAAAGCTTGAACTGTAACCATTTAAGTTAAAGTAATTAAGAAATGTTTAATTTTTCTTTTGTAAAATTTCATGGAAGTTTCAAAATAAATTTTCCTTTTATACATGTTTGTTTCCCTTTACACAGGTTCAAAACAAAGGTTAATTTTTTTTGGAACAGCACCTCCACTAATTTTAGCTACGAACCGCCACTGGTCTAAAATGATGAGTTAAGGCATGAACGCAAAAAAACGACACAAGAGGAAAATGTGTTTATGTACAAAATCAACGCAAAGTGCTTCGTTGCAGCAATACCGTATTCACAACAAATGTTCAAAAAAGGAAGCACTAACAGTAATAGGAACTGCAGCTGTGATTGGCTGGGAGTGTAGCGGTATAGGGTGGCAGTGAGCCGGACAAACCACGATCCGATGCATCGGAGGATCATTCGCACATTTGATGTTGAGCGTGATCGGGTGAGTTTACGCACAGAGAAAAAGCTGACATGCATCTCATATATGGTGCTGCTAATGGGAACGGCAGAGCAGCTCTACAGTTGTACCAGGAACGGTTTCCGAACAGGCGTATGCCAAAACAGACAATGTTCGAGAGGTTGCATCGGTCTCTGTGTGAAAACGGGTCATTTGAAGCCACCTCTGACACTAGGAATGGAAGAAGAACAAGAACTGCACGACAATCTCGCGATCTTGAACGTTGTGTACGAATCATCTCAGACAAGTACAAGAGCTACTGCACGTCGTCTGCAGCTGAGTCATTCCACCGTTTGGAGCGTATTGAATGAAAATGGTTTGCACCCATAGCATTTGCATAGAGTCCAAGCTTTTCAAGAGACAGATTACCTTCTTCGAGTTCATTTCTGTCATTGGTTCTTGCAGCAGGGTGAGGCGCAGGCGGATTTCCCATCGGATGTGCTATTCAAGGACGAAGCAACTTTCTCACAGGACGCCACCTTCCATAGCCACAACATGCACGTGTGGGCAACTCATAATCCACACGGCACACGTCCATCTGCATTCCAAACCCACTTCTCCTTGAATGTGTGGGCGGGTATTGTTAACGACTATCTCATAGGCCCATACTTCTTATCTGCACGTACAAATGGCTTACGTTATCATATTTTTTCTGCAAGAGGTGCTACCGGAATTGCTGCAGGATTTTCCCGCTGTGGTTTGTGATCGCATATAGTTCCAGCATGATGAAGCACCAACCCATAACCCCGTGCGGGTCCACAGTTACTTGGATGGGACATTTCCCGGCCGATGGATTGGCCGTGGTGGACCCGTTCGATGGCCACCCCGTTCGCCAGATTTATCCAGCTTGATTTTTTATGGGGCCATCTGAAGAACATCATTTACGAGACTCCCGTTGACTCACTGGAGGACCTCGTTGTACGACTATCCATTGCGGCTGCAAGCGTGCGCGAAATGCCTGTCGTTTTTCAAAATGTTCGTCAATCCCCTCTGCGACGTTACCAAGCATGTATTACTGCTGGTGGTCGCAATTTTGAACATTTATTGTGAATATTGTATTGCTACAAAGAAGCACTTTGCGTTGATTTCCTACATAAACACATTTTCCTCTTGTGTCGTTTTTATGCGTTTCCGCCTTAACCCGTCACTTTAGACCCTACATTCCTATAAAAAAAAGCATGTTTTAGTACGCTCCACCACCCCTCCAAGTTTGTTCCATGATCTCTGGAAAAACCTGTATAAAGAAGAATGCCTGTTTGTGCGTTTGTTTGTTCGCGTTATTGAATTCTGATCAATTATGATAAATTTTTTGCTACATTTAATCGACTAAAATTGAATGTAGGTGAAATATTGGCTGAAACTTGAGCTTTTACGGCCATTTGATTAGAAAGACGAAATTCAATAAAAACTGCCTGTTATTGTTGCTGATATAATGAGATAGAATTAGTTTATTTTTCTATTGCAATTTTTTATGTAGGTTTCATATCGCATCAGACTGAAAAATGTATGACTATGAATCTTATATTTTGCATCCTCTCTGTTGTTCGATACATTACTCTAAATCTAATTTAACTGGTATCGGGTACTTCTAGTAGTTTTGAATAAAACGTTATTGTTCTCTGGGACAATCAAACACAGGTTTTTCTGCTTTTGTTTTGCCAATTATACACATTAGTACGTAACTGCCATGTACAAAATAAAAAGACGTAATTACGTAGTTTAGAGGAATTGCTTAACACTGTTCTAACTGTTATTTACTGCTGTTATTTAAGAAATTAAAGTATATTCTATATGGTAGACAAAAATAAAAATTACCAAAAAAAACCTATTTTGCCTGTTATTCTGACTGTTGAAAATAAAATGATCATGTGATCTTTGGCGATCGTGACCTTGTAAGGTTTTAGTTAAACTAACCAAGTTTATTTTAATTTAAATCTTTTCTATCT
>KK119647.1:3984-26753 GCA_000611955.2 Stegodyphus mimosarum
CACGTCTTAAATTTATCGAAAAACCTTGCCTCCGTGTATACACGTCTTAATCATTTCTCGAGAAATTTCAGTTCCGTGTATACGCGTCATAAGCATTTTTAGAGCGATCTCTGAAAACGTTTAAAGACGTCTTAAGCAGTTAAAGGGTTAATATTCTTTAGTTGTTGCTTACTTTCCAGCTGCACATAATACTCACAAAATCCAAGAGTCAAGCTTGTGGTAGACAACATTGAACAATTTTCCGTATGCTTTTATAAACCCTGGGCAACCGCCCTGGGCAAATGAACTATAAAGTGCATAATTCGTGGTGGTCGAAGATAAGTAGAGACGGAGATAGCAGAGGAGAAACCGAAATGCTTTAATGTATTCGAAGAAAGGACGGATTCGACAAGATACACAGGACATGCCTTCTTAGAAACAGTGCACTCTTTTCACACTTCACAGCATTGTCTCGGATCTAATGCCTACATGGTCAACTAATCTACCCAAATGATGTTTTCGTTTATGGGATAACCCGAACAACAGTGCTTACCAGGAAAATTCTCGAATTCTTGACGCACTCGAGCAGAATATACACAACGCCATTACCAATATCCAATGAGATGAGCTACAGGAAGTCGCATTGGATAAATAATGGTGAAAGAGAAAACAATCCAGTTAATTACTCTAGAATTCTACATTATCTCAAATATCATCGCCTGTCCTGTCGGCACAGAACAATTCTTTGCCTCACAGCGAAAAAAGAAAACACGTTTTATTCGCAACCATCGTGGCTCTAGGGACCGTTTAAAGGTTAGAAGTACGATTAATAAAACTTAATGGTTCCATGTCAGTTTAAGTTACTTTTATACTTTGTGGTTTGAAAATGCATAAAAAATACGTCTCCCCACATAAGGGCTGTATTCCAAGAGCTGTAAGTAATACAAGAGAGTGAATTTATATCCCTGGCATAACATTTGTTTTTACGTCTTTTGAGCTGATGCTGGCAAGAGTAACTCGCCTTCTCCCATCACCATTTGATAAATGATAGCGAAGTAAAGGATACAGGAGAGAAGATTTTTTAGATTATTTCCTTCGCTCGTAGAAATGTATGTTAGATATTATATTTAAGTGTGCATTACTCATTTAAAGAGTATATTTTTCTATAGTTGTTGCTAGAACGAAAATAAAACCTTTCTATGAATTGATAAGAATCTAGGACTTTGGATTTAGATCTTTTGATTACCATGCCTTAAATAAAAGCTTCAGTAGATTTAAACTGAAGAATAAATTCCATGAAAGTAAACGTTCTTCCTCCTTCTTAGAAACAGAGAATTATAGATTCTTCAGAATGAATTCATTTTTGATAATTTTAATGATTTTATTTAAATGTTTAAAAAAAAGCATAAAAATACAAGCTACTCATCTTGAACATTCTGCTACTGTAATGCTTTATATCAAATATTTACAGCATCATCTGATGTTGCCTGTCTTTCTCTTTTATTTGTGACTCGCGACCTTTATTTATTTTTCCCCCTCGTTTGCAAACGTCATTTGTACTTAGAACTCATAAACCTGTACAATGAGAAAGTAATTCACCAATTGAAGGGTGCGTTCCAGTTCTGATCAATCTTTTTATAAAACGATTTTCTTTATACAATGAACGAAATCTTTCTACAGAACGATTAATTTATATAGAATTAGATAAAAATTATATAAATTTAAATTTTTAAATAAATGTATGGTCCTTTATCGGAGTTCTAATATGTGGAAATAATCTGAGGGAGTGAAAAACTTTTTTGAGATATTATTTACTCTTTACTTCAAATCAGCTCTAAATAAAAAATTCAGTCTTGTATTCATTACTCCGCTGTACATCTTTATCTTATTGAATATTACAAAATTCGATGATTTTAATGTTGGTCTTATCTTCCGGTTAAGGTTTTTAACTTTTAGTAAATTTGCATGAAAGATTTGTAGAAATATCGACCATTTAAAAGTTGTTTAAATGCGGCTAAGCCTAATCGTTTTTCCCATAGCTTTCATATTTCCATACATTTGAAGGTTAGGAGAATAGTGGATTTTGTGCCAATCTAGAGAAACTAAGCTTCGCAACAAGAAAAATAAGGCCTTGTTTTATTATTGCGAATTAAATCATATATAACCTATTCTGGAATTTATTCGAGAAAATAAGTGTTTAAGATTTACTTCGTATTCTATATATATAAAGAAGAAAGTCTGTTGGTTTGTCCTCTAATAACTCAGTCACTCCTATAACTATCGCCACATAAATTTCTTCAGTTCTTTTCTGGGTCCTGGAAAAGGTCGACGTCCACTTGTTTCGGGAAAAAACTAGCTGAAATCAGAGGTATTAATTAAAACCTCAGAAAAACAATAATTTTCGCCCTCATTTTTCCGAGTGGCAACAGTCTCGCAAGATAGAGATGAAAATCTGTTTTATTTCGAGAAGCGTTGCCATTGCTCGCTTTCAAATCGTAGAGGTTGTTAATAAAAAACTTCCAAGTTTTAGGATGAAATAAAAATAGCATTGTCAAACATTAAATACATTATTTCCGTTTCCACAAATTCGTGGGAAGCTATTTCGACTCTTTCTATCTTCGTACGACTTAGATCAGCCGAAATATTAATTAAAAACTCTGAAAGCACTGATTTTTGCACTCATTTATCCGAGCGTCAACAGTCTGGCGCGTTAGGTATTAAAATGATTATTTCGAAACGTTTTGCTACTGCTCGCTTTTCAAATCGTAATGTTTGTTAATCAAATAATTTTAAATTTTACAAAATAAATATATATAAAGGAGAATGTCTGTTTGTGTATTTGTTTGTTCGGAGTATTGATTTCTTATCAATTATGATAATTTTTTTGCGGCATTTAATCGACTAAAATTGAATATAGATGAAATATTGGATGGAACTTGAGCTTTTATGACCACTTGATTAAAAAAACGAAAATCATTAAAAATGCGTCCCGTTGTTGCTGATATAATGAAAGAACATTAGCTTATATTTCTATCGAAATTTTTTATGTGGGTTCCATATCGCATCAGACTGGAAAGTATACGAATATGAATCGTACTTTTTGCATCGTTATTTGAGAAGGATTACAGCGGTATCGTTCTCTCTGTTGTTAAATAAATTACTCTCAACCTAATTTAACTGACATCGGGGATTCCAGCTAGTTTTTAATATAGATATTTTGAGTTTTTAATGTATTTTTCCCTTGTTGCGAAGGAGAACTGAATTAATTGAATGAGAATTACTGAATCGTCTGTGAAAAACTGTTTCTTTTTTTTTGTTTGTTTAATTTCTTTTATACGTCGTTTTAGATTTATTATAGAATTTGAATAGAACACGTGGCAACGATTAGATAATACTTCAGATGATATAATGTTTGAGCATTCTGAGTTAGAAAATGAATGAGATGTAACGCTGTTAAGTGAATCAGACTCCAGACTGTCGCTATGGTAAACAAATATAGCGAATGTTAAAGAATGCACGTACTCTATTGTGGTTTATGTTCTATCTACGAAGTGGATTTAATTCAATCCAATAAGTTTAAATGAAATTCAAATTGCGTATAATTTAATATTCCGTATAGGAAGTCATATGGTGTACATATCAGTTGTTTTGGGAAGGGCTGTCCTAGACAAAAGTATACAAAATTATTTCTCTACAAAAGTTTTTATAGTTTTGACTAAAAGGAGTTTCGTTTATCTTTCTTTTTTCATTTTTAAATGAAATTAATATTCACTGTTGCCATCTAAATAAATCAAGTTTTTAAGTTCAAATAAAGTAGCCCATTATAGGGTATTTTTTTTTTAATTTGTTTCTTTTCTCTTCTTTTTTGGTTTAAAGGTTGACAACATACAAGACAAAGTATAGGCGAGGAAACGATGCCGCTTTGGAAAACATTTTAAACGAAATTCTCTCATATTGAAGCTATGAATCGGTAAAAAATAAGGCCGTCAATGGCATGCAATCTAGCCGTTCATTTGGATTGAAACTTAGGTTAAACTATCAGTATTTAGCGATCTTATGAGTTCAGACAAAAGTGGGTACCTTTCTTGCTGATAACCAGAAATTTGCTTTTATATTCAGATATGTTTATAGATTCGCATTTAATTAAATTAAACGAAAATTAAAAAAAAACATAAGGATTGTCAATTAAATAGTCTATTATGTAGTTAAACCCTGTTATAACGATATTTAAGAGACCAGAAGTTTCGTTGGCTGTAACCTTTGGTTCGTTATATCCGATCAGGTATAAAACATAGTTAATTATATCATAAAAATAAGTAAAAATCAAATGATGATTAAAAACACTGATTAAGTTTTTCAGGTTTACTAAAATAACTTCAGCATAAAAAAATAAAAAATAAAAGCTTACTCTGAATTCGTTTTTTTCCAAAATTTCTGGAGAACTAGATGAACATTTCGGATTTTTGTTCTTTGAGAAAATCTCAGACAGAGAGTTAGGTTGCGCAAATCGTACCTTTTAAATATTTAGTGTAATATCACAGCCACTGCTCCTCTCCGGGCGAAATGAGATACTCCCTAGCAACCTCACCGTTTAAAATTGTGTTCATATCTCTGTAATTGTATTTTTAGGAAGATAGGCAAGACAGTATGACTCAGCGTGTAAAATGCAAACGATGTATAGACGATTTATATGCTGGAGTTACAAGAAAATGAAAAAAAAAATAAATTACTACAATATCATTGTAGTAATGAATTATATAGCTATATTAATTGAGAAAAAGAAAGTTTTACTATAATTACCCAATTTTAAACGAAGTTCGACTTAAGATATAGGTGGTACGACTAGTCGCCTAAGACTTATTAAGTTTGTGTTTCATAAATTATATTTATTTTATCCGAGAGAGCAGACTGCATGGAATTTGCAACGACAACAAAAGATATTATTATCACGTATTATTTTCATTTCTTCCGTAGACCCTACGATTTACACACAGTTTTTCTTAGGGGGTACGACTTAAGGAACCTTACCCTGTCTGCTCTCACATCCACTCCTGTTAACCTTTTTTAAACTCTTTTTAGCTTTATCATTAAACATCGTTTTCTTTGCACTTGCACTACAAGCAGTTCAACAACAAAATCGCAAAACGTTTTTTTAAAGCTGCATAGCAGCTGACGTTTAAAATTCTTGATGCAATGTCGAGTGTTACATACTTTTTAATATTTTCACCAGGCTTCATCATATCAATATTAAAAAATGTCACTTAAACAAAATGATAAAATTTAAATATAATCCTAAATATGAAGCTCGATAAAATACAGAAAATAATCTTATCATCATCAACACATTTCGTTTTCTAATATACTTAAATCTAAATTTCTTAAATCTTCCATTTTACAAGAATGCAGAAGTCTTATAGTTACTAAAATTAATAAAATTATAAAAATAGAAAAATCTCATCCCAACGGTATTATTAATTTGTATGTATTGATTTTATTCATTAAATATCCCGTTTTCGCACTTACGCCACATGAAATTCAGTTCAACAGCCAAATCACAAAATACTTAAAAACACCATGCATTTAGAATTCTTGAGAAGTGTTAGAAGTTGCTATACATATTTTTATATTTGAGAATTATTCCTTAAAAATTAGACGTTAACGCGGCCAGCTGCCTAAAATAGCTACCATAAAGAAGAAAATTTATGAAATGGTGAGTAATAAGTAACTTATGTAACTTTTAATGAGTCCTGGTAGTATAATTTCATATAAATATTTAACATTTCTAATTATACATCTCCTGATTTTCTTACGTTTCTAAATCAATCATAATTAAAAGTAGAAAATTTGAGATTAAATATGAAAGTATCTCAGGATTAATAATGGTGTAAAGATATTAGGTATTTTTTGAAAGCAGGAGAGATGAAAAATGAGCAGTGTCCTCGCCTGGACTTAACCACGGATCTGTGAAATACGCGCCGAAAGGGTTGACTAGTACACTACGAAAGAAGAAGGCGATAGAAATACCTTATATACCCCCTTTTAAAGGTCGACTGGGGATTAGGGGACCTATTCTCTAAATCCTGGTGGTAGAGAATCATCATCTGTCGCCTCTAGTTCGTGCGGCACTGTAGAGACATTAGATATTTTTTTGAAAGCAGGAGCGATGACAAATGAGCAGTGCCCTTGCCGAGACTCGAACCATAGACTTCTCGGATACGTTCCGAGCGTTCTGACCACTACACTACGAAGGCATGCTAAGAAGGTGGGAGAAATACCTTATAATGGCAACAAGATGATTTGTGGAAGATAAAAGTATCTTACTTCCGCGGCAGCACATCACTTTCAAAGAGCTGAGTTTGTTAATTAAAACTGAAAGGTAAAAAATATTTTAGATTTTTGCGAATGGCAACAGTCTCACGCACTGGAGATAAAAATGTTTTATATCGAACAGTGTTGCCACGGCTCCCTTTCAGATCGTTGAATTTGTTTCTCAAAAATTCATTAAAGGTTTACAGATCATGAAATGAAAAATAAAACTAGTTCGAAACGCAACATTCGGGCTTCGCTCTAGCTACAGTAGATTTTTCATAGCACGAGGAACATACATACATTTGTGCAGGTTCTTCATTGTTTAGTTTCTTTAAAATTTATACAGGAAGGTAATATTTGGAGGTAACAAATTGGCAACAAGTCCACTATTCTGCTAAGTTTCAAATGTAAACAAATATGGCCGCTATGGCCAAAATAATTAGGCTTAGCCGCACTTAAACAATTCTTAAATTGTTGATAATTCTGCTATTATAACATGCAGGTTAGCCAAAGGCACGAAAACGTTAACCGGAAGATAAGAACAATATAATTCAATCATTTTTAAAGCAAAAAATGCACAATTTACAAACATACAAAACAAGATTAAAGAAACTCAACTCACTGAGCAGAGTAACAGAGTGGATATATATTTACATTTACTTTTGATGTTGTGGATTGCAACCAAAGTAGGAGGTGCACATTTAGATGTTATAGCAGTCCTATATACAAAATTTCAACGTTCTGAGGCTATTCGTTTTTGAGCTATGCGAGATACATACATGCATACGTACATACCCACAGAAGCTATGCAAAAATCTCTTCAGAATCCATTTTAAATCAGTTTTTATAATTTTTTTGGGATAAGAGAGTCTTTTATTCTGTCCTTACGTTCAGATATCACGCGAAAACATCGTTAAATTGCATTGGATAGCGGTTAAAATGGATATTTTCGTTGAAATATGATACCCGAAATTTTTGACGATTACAATACTTCTTTTTTACTTCGTACAAGGAAGTAAAAATGGATTTAAGAAACTAAACTCTATGAAATATTTTGGTATAGTATACCTGAACCTTCATAATAAAGTTGAAAAAATTTGTAAATAAGTGAATATCCTATCCTGAAGTTTCATAATAGAAGTGAATAAATTCATAAATAAATGAAATAATAAAATGAATGGCTGTACTAAAAAGAAACCGTGTGGTGCATTTTCAATTTTAAGAGCATATCTGTAAACTGAAATATGAATAGAATATTAAAAAATCTTTCAAATATTTTAAGAAAGATGCGAAATTGATCTCTTTCTGACGAAACTTGAATATATTTGGAAAATGTGTTCTGACAGGAATGTTAAATAAAATTTTTCACAAACTTCAGAAAGTAAAAAATCCACAAAATGTAAGAAAAATAAAAATACTGCTTTGGTAAAAATTTACATCTGTATACTGAAACCTGCGAAATGGATTTTTCTATATCAATATTATCAATGCATGTGTATTTCTACCAAAATGTATAAGTTATAGATTTTCTCCTAGGCCGACTGAGTTGAGGGAAAACTTATTATTTGTAGCTCTGCATCATAAGAACTACATATATATTCTTGCTGATATGAACTAAAAAGTGCTTTTCTTTATTTCGCGATATGCGTATATTTTATCTTTCCAGAACATGTATTACTTCCGGCTGAAGCTACCCATGTTGATTAGGGGCATGCATGAAAAAAACAAACAAAACGAAGCCGCTGATTTATTTATATTCCGTACAGTACGTCCTTCGCATAAAGAATTCTTTATAACGACTCATTCTAAGTATGCTCTAATTTTTATATTGGTGTTAACTAGAACTCGGATAACGGATTTGAAGAAACAGGATTTCCAATTGCTGACAGTTTCTGCTTCTTGAAACACTCTTTTAGAGCTTTCAGAAACTGAACAAAATTAAATACAGAAAGAAACAAAAAAAATAAGAAAGAAAAATAAAATCTTAAAGGACTGAGATTTTAAAGTCACATCAGAGGATTTGTTAAGGTTTCTTATGCTGCCGTTGGGCATCGCAGGACACCAATCTGCTCCTGGATTCTTCTCCTGTTAAGGCACTTTTTTGTTATTGTTGAAGCTTTGTAATTAAGCGCTGCTTTCTTTGCACTTACCCCCTCTCAAAATCCAAGATCAAAATCACAAAATATTTAAAAACAGCATATCTTTATTATTCCAGTCAAAGTATTTGGTGTGGCGACATTTTTTATACAATTTTTATTATTTCTTTGGTAACTAGACACTCGAGCAGACAAAGGCCTAAAACAGGTATCGCAAAAAAGAAAAAAGTATATAAAGATTTTAATAAGACTAGTTAGTATTTCATAAAAATATTTAATATTTCTAATTAGATAACTCATGATTAAATCAATCCAATTAGTGGAAACATATTTTTAAGAAGTGCGTTTATTGTTTGTAAATCATTCGGTCTGCCACTCAGTGACAGAAAGATTAAATCTGAAAGTTAAATACCTTATACTTTACTGAATGGCAACACACTGGTGTGTGGAGATTGTAATTACTCTGTTGGAAGCAGTGGAAACACATTGCCCTCATATAGCCGAATTTGTGGATTAAAATTGAAAGATAAATATCTTAGATTTTGCCGAATGGAAACAGTCTGGCGCTCTGCAGGGAAAAAAAAAACATGATTTTTGAACAGTGTTGTTACTTTTCACCTTTAAATCACAGAGCTTGTTAAATAACAATTCGCTTAATTTTATAAAATAGGAAATCATTAAAAAAGTTTCAAAATTCGGGCTTCGAGGTGCCCGTGTTCGGATGCAATACTACGTGTACTAAAACGCCAGTCTTTCCACAATGCGAACAACATACATACATACAAATTCTTCATTATTTCATTTCCCTTTTTTAATAAATACAACGGGAACAGTAGTCGGTTGCAGCAAGGTGAAAAGTGATTCGTATTAAAAAGCAATATGGACAAAAACAGCGTTTCGAGAGTAATAGCAGTTGTGGCGCTAACAAACTTATTTTAATATGCTTTTAAGTTTAATGTCTATAACCTACAATCGTAGGCGTGATTTGTAGCATGAAACTGGACCAGAGACGGGTTACCAGTTTGTGGGCAAAAAGGCACTAAACTCACAGTTGCAGTTCCATTGCAGCACCTTTGGTAATCTCAGTAATATGTATCAACAATAAAGCATTCGAATGCACACCGTGTCCACAAAACGTAAATGATTTTTATTTTCGCAACCGTTGTTCATATGTACTTCCAAGTATAAAAAGACTTTAATGAGACACATATTCATGTTTTGCAATGTTAAATTTTAAAAAGTAGTTTGACAAAAGCTATGAATTCTAAGTTTATACACATTTCTTCTATTGCTATACTTATATTTACAAGACGTCCAACGGAGATAGTGGTTAGCGACTCTGGCTGCATCTTCTAAGGGGCCGGGTTCGAATCCCGAAGAAGGCATGGACGGTTGTAAATGTATAGTGTCTGTGCGGCATGGGGATGCTCTCAATATTCGGGGAACTGAAGGTTCTCTCGAGAGGTAGGTGGTAGGAAAAAAGGGCAGGGAGAGCCTCGGACCTGTCTCCTCGGGGCGCTTTCGATCAAAACTGCGGGTGTAATTTAGCTATGTCGTATTGTCACCCGTATAGTGCTCAAAGCTCTTACCAAAGGCACACGCAGTCTTGCAATCCTTGACGAGATGAATTTCATGGAATTGTACTAATGTTACTGTCAGACAAGAGAGATTAAGTCACAACAACAACAACGATATTACGAAAGTTTTGCAGTCATTATCTACCTATCTATCTTTATATATATATATATATATATATATATATATACAAAAGGAAGAGTCTGTCTGTGTATGTGTGTGTCTTTCGTTTCTGCTGCAGACCCAGGGCTACGAAATTTGGTACAAAGGTGCATCTAGACAACAGCCAGTGCACCTCGAAAGCGATTTTTCTCAAAATTCGAATGAGATTATTTTTTATTTTATGTTTTCAGATGCAATCGCAAATTCTCTCTCATTACATCAGCAAAAATGGAACGCGGCCATTGTTGAGAACTTTGTGTATACTTATATATTTAGATGCTAAAATTATTCGTAAATGAAATAATTTCAAAAACATCAACGGAGTAAAATTTGCAATATTTTATAATTTATATTAGACCTACTAAACTGACTGCAGTATTTGAAGCGTTTTAAGCTCACGGTTTATTTTGGGTTTATTTCGTTTTCTAATCATTTTTACTGTATAGAGATTGGTTGACCTTAATGAACAATTACCTGCTTTATATGAAAAATTTCAAGTTATTGTACTGGATATAAACATGAGTACCATATTTCACTATTTCCTATTACAATCTTCCACAAAGTTGTTATGAGATATATAACACTTTATTTTATTTTTTGAATTAATGTATTTTTCTATGTATAAAACGCTCCAATGTACACTCACTTGCAAAACTTAAGCACGGAGAGTAAAATGATAATTTCAGGAAGCCAATCAGAATTGAAGAGGATGCAATTCGCTGCAGAGGTAGATGGAAGTATGCAAATGTGTTAGGTAACAGCCAACCACGCTTTCATGCCAAGAAATATGCAAAAAAGTCAGTCATACACACTGCTGTGCAAAACGTAAGCAACAGAAGAGTTTTTTGCCATAACTCCACGAGAAAGCAACTGAGAGACATGAAATGCAGATATGAAGGAGAGTATTATGTACGGTAAAGGATGGCGAAAGCGTCGGAGCTGAAAAAGCAATACAATGCATACGGTATGGAATCAAACAAAAACAAGCTTTATTGAGCGCATAGTATCGTGACTCATGATTGTCTATCCAAGAGGAAGAACAACAAGCAGATGTTCCTCAATATGCGATATGCCCTCCCTCACTGCAATGGTTGCTTCGCATCGTCTCCGCATACTCAGAACCAGCTGGTGCAACATTTCTTGCGGTAGGAGTGCCCATTCCTCAATCTGCTTGAGTTGTTCGGTGTTCTCCGAAGGATGTAAGCGTGCTGCAATGCGTCTCTCCAAAGCATCCCACACTTGTTTGATGGGATTTAAATCTGGGGAGTACGCTGGCCAACCCATTCGAGTGATATCTTCACTTTCCAGTACCTCCTCAACAGCAAGAGTCCGACGTGGCCGTGCATTGGCATCCATAAAAATTAAGTCTGCGCCAATGGCACCTCGGAACAGGTGCACAATTGGAAGGAGTACCTTCTCACAATAGCGATCCCCGGTTACAGACCCTTTATCGAAAGGGTGGAGCTCAGTTCGCCCATTCAGCATAACGCCTCCCTAGACAAGAACTCCAGGACCACCGTTACGGTGTCTTTCCTTGATGTTACTGAGATAAAACCGGGTCCCGACCTCTCTCCAAATCAAAACGCGTTGAGAATCGCTTCTGGTACTGAACCGACTCTCATCCGTAAAGAGGACACGACTCCATTGATCATTTGTCCAGTTTTTGTGCTCTCTGCACCACTGTAAACGGTAGCGTCGGTGGACAACTTTCAACGGGAGGCAGCGTTCAGGACGGCGGGTGAATAGGCCCCCTTTGTGAAGGCATCTCGCTACAGTAAACCCCGACGCTTGTCGCCCCGTTGCTGTACAGAGTTGCTGAGCAATGGCGCTTGCTTACTGCTGTCGGCCTCTTTTCGCCTGCAGGACGATATATCGGTCATCTCCTGCAGATGTCGCCCTTGGGCGGCCACCATCAACCTTTCTAACAGATGCACCTGTGGTTTGGAAAGCTTTTCAAGCGCGCGAAACGACACTTTTGTTGATTCCGAACTCTTCAGCTACACTGGTGACAGTACGCCCCTCCTCCAGCTTTCCGATTATTCTTTCCACGTGTGAATTCGTCCAGGTGATTTCTTCTAGCCATATTTCACGAACTGACTCACTGGCACTTGCAGCGAATATGTTGAATTGCGTCTCCGTCCTTCCTTTTATTCTACTGTTGAGCTGCGCGCGCCGACATCACGTGTTTTGTGTACGCTCACGTCGTCTCTGACGTTTCATTCCTGATATTTGCATACGCTTGACGTTTCTACTGACTTACGTGTTCATTGTACTAATCTCCAGACCTCCTTTTCTGCAATTTCATGGCTATCTGTTAAATTTTTACATTGTTGCTTAAGTTTTGCACACCAGTGTAAGAAGCCAGCTTTATGAAGGGTTACAGAAGTTGATTGAAAGTGCTGATAGAAGGTGTTTAAAACTTTCCTACAATTTGTTTTCAAGACATACGTGTTTCTATGACTTCCAGAAGACGAATGGAAGATTCTAAACGCTGGCGTGCTGTGGGGCGCATTGAAACAGGACAGTCGATCACACATGTTGCTCTTTTCTTCGGCGTTCATCATTCTGTAATTTCACGTTTATGGAAACAATTCCAAATCACACAGACAGTTGTCCGAAGGTCCGTAGCCGGTCGCCCAAGGGTTACAACCCCCGCGGAAGATCGATATACTGCCATTGTAGTATTACGGAATCGCAGAGCGACCTCCACATGTGTGAGATCTATGGTTACAGTGTCCATTGGTAAGGCGATATCTGTAGCTACTGTACGCCGAAGATTAGATATGAGTGGACTGTACGGCCGGGTAACTCGAGTTTGTGTTCCTCTATCCGTCCAATCAAGAGGGGCTCGATTACAGTGGTGACGGGAACATGTCAATTGGAATGCGTCTGACTGGGACAATGTCATGTTTACTGATGAGTTAAGATTTTCACTGGAGTCAGATGACAAGCGTATAAGGATATGGCGTGAACAATGAACGCGCAATCAGTCCCAAAACATCACCGAACATCACGCATTCCAAGGCGGAAGCATTATGGGTTGGCCAGGGGTTCAATAGGATACTCCACCGACCTGCACATGTTTAAACGGGGTTCTTTTACGGCTGTCCAGTATTGAGATGAAGCCCTAGAACCCATTGTGAGATTTTACGCTGCAGCAGTTGGATCTACTTTTGATTTAATGGACGATAAAGTACGGCCCATAGAGCTAACATCGTCGATGACTACTTGGAGAGTGAAGGGATTGCGCTTACGGCATGCCAGCATATTCGCCTGGCCTTAATCCCATTGAAAATCTTTGAGATGCTCTCGGCCGTTCTGTATTTTCACGTTTCCCACCTCCAGCCACTCTTATTGAGCTGCAAACTGCTCTACAAGAAGAATGGCGATTGCTTAATTCTGTGGTGGTTGACCACCTAATTGAAAGCATGGTCTCAAGGTATGCACATTGTATACAGATGAGGAGGGATCACATACCCTATTAATGTTCTTTTTTATTTTGTGCTGTTTATTTTCCCTTTATATATAATTCTGTTTAAGTCTCCAGTATGTCATTATCTGATAACTTACAAAAATTTAACATTGTTTTCATTTTTGTACATAATTATTGATTTTGTTTTATGCATAAATATATATGCTAGTTTCCTGCCGAATTTTCTACCAATCATAGCAGTATTTGTTGATTTTGTTCCATTTTACATCTTCGTGCTTAACGTTTGGAAGTGAGTGTATAAAGCACATCTTGATTTTGGAGACCGAAAATTGAGAAAGAAAAGAATTATTTGGTTAACGGACTGTTTTTTTACTGACCCTTGGATTACGATTTCTTAGAAAAAATGATTTCATGAAGTCACGGAAACCAACGCTTATTTAGAAAATAACTCGTCATCACTGTGAAAACTTCCATCCATTAGCTGGACCTCATTTGCGTCTGATGACGATCATTCGTTTCATACATTCGTCGTCCTATTCCAACTGTGGAATTTGACATGTCACACATCTTAAACGATTGACAACAATTTAAATCTTGATATTATCCAGGTGGTTTTAATCCAAGTACACAATTCCTCTAAAGTTGGCTTCTTCCGTCTTCCACCTGGTGTGAAATTTTCCACAGAAGATTTCAGCATACATTGGTTGTATAAGACGGGCCTAGTTTTTAGACTCGAAGATTTTAAAGACAAAATGCTCCATTATAAATGGAGAAATACAATACTTTGATTACTTCCTTTCCTTATATTTTAGTGTATCTTGCATTGGTTGATCGGGGAAAATATATAAAACTAATATTAGTAATTTATGTTATGCACGTTTTCATCATCTATATCAACGATATTCATCACTATAGATCGGAAATCCACATCAATACAGCCATAAATAAAGATTTTAATGCTCTCATAAACTGTACTAACTTTACTTCTAGAACAATCAAAAATACACGTTACACTTCTTCTATATTTAACTTTATGTTAAAAACAATCAAAATTACTCATTACAATTCCCCTACATTTTTTCTTTAAATACAATAAAAAATACTCATTAATCATCTCCTAATTTACAGATATTCGAAGAAGTTATTTCTAGGTAAAGGCAGCATTAAACATATATTTACACATAAAACGAAAAGAAGATAATATTGGAGCTAAAACGGAAAAGAGATAATTTTTAATATAATAACTGGACATATGATGGTTAAGCATTTGCTGGAAAGTACGGCCGAACGGATCGGTCCATTAGCAATCTTATCATGGAGAACTTTACCCTTTTTGCACTGCAGTAGAGGATAACATAACAGGAGGAGGGATAATATACAAAAAAGGCAATGGACAATAAATATACAAAGTAACTTTATTCGGAAAATGAGCTGACATCTTTGTTTCAGATCTACAATTAATCTCTGATACCACTATATCCCCATATCGTTTTTTAATATTAAAAATTTTGGTCTGCTGGCCAAGTAAGTAATTTTAAATTCTACACACTGCAGTAAATGAGGAAAATTTCGGCAATTCATTATTTTACAGTAAAGATTCACCCAAATTTGTTTCAGGTGTTAGATTAGAAGGTGGAAAAGTTTTGTTCATTTTATTTCTTCGCCTCTGTTTCCCATAAAAATTGCATTCAATAAGCATTATTTTAAATCTCATGTATTTTATTTATTCTTTTATGCGTATGTTTTATTCAAAGGCTGTTCAAACGTTTTATGAAGAGGAGTGCAATGAAACGGAAACAGCATCGAATTTTATTCCAGTAAATCAATTTGCATACTTAATATCTTTGGTCTACGAATACCGTTATCGTCATTCCAAGGAATAGGCATTGCAATAAGTGAAACTGAAAGGCATGCAAATCCTGGAAATTTGTTTCTCCCTATAATGCAAATTAGGTGTTATCTTCAGGACGGAAATAACCAGATTTGACAGAGGACAGAATGTTTTTCGCTGTTCTGAGCGATATCTGATTATGGACACGATATACATGGATAAAATGGAACACTACTAAAAGGGAACTTTAAAACCGAAATTTGCATGCACCATTGAGCAGGATTACGAGTAAAATTAGTTTTCATTTTGCCACAGCACAGCACAAGAAAAGTGCTGAAGCATCAAAATGTTATTGAAACAAACAGTACTATCTAATAAATCTGAAAAATATAAAAATAATAAGACTATAACCGCATAAAGTATGATCTTTTTATACTGTTAAAATATTTTTCGTAATTACTGCGTATCAGTTTAGAGACAGGTATGAATCTAATACGTTACTTTTATTTTGGTTCCTTCCTGTAGATTCTATTTCTTTTGTTTCCTGGCACAACACGGCGAATTGGGTTCAAATAACGACGCAATTTATAGTTGAGAGAAAAAGCTGCGGTAAACGGCTGACAAGCAGCCACCGTGAAATGTAATATATAGCTACCTTGCGTTTTTGCTGAGAGATGTCTGCATTTGTTAACACGTAGGGCAAAGATCCGCATTGGTTGTAGCCAAGTTATTTCAATGTTTTTTGTTTAATTTTTAATCGTATGTAACTTTCATCCAATTGTTGGTTGTATTTTTGTCACTTGTTAGGGTTCTTAAGGGTTTCAAATTTTTTATGAGCAAAAACGAAATTCGTCTAAGCAAAGAAAGCTTAAACAGATAATTAAGTTTAGTCATACAGATATAATGGCTGAATATAAATATAAAGAGAGCCTGAGAGATAATGAATTTTTAGAAAAGCACTAGAAATGCCTTTTTTTAATAGTGGTGCTATAAAATTTAATAACAACGTTGCAAAATTTTCGCATGCCAGCACAGTTTATTTAATTTAAATAGGTCACTACTGCTCTGCTTAAAATATTTACTTTAATGAAGTGGAAAGCAGATGAGAATTCTTACGGCAAGTGGCTGGCAACAGCTTCCAAAGACGTCAGGAGCTTACACAACTGAATATCAATAGTTTGACTCAGATTCGCGTCACAGTTGACAGGTCATCTACTGCGATGCTAATCCCAAAGTATTTGCGGGGTTTTACTTTGAGTCGCATAAGTACAGACAAAGTGTTTTTATGTCTCCATGAAGTCATATCTACCATTAGGCACGTAAACCTCATGTACTTTGTCATAATCAATAAACATGATATAGTCTAGGATTAGTTTAAATCACGTTATACGGAACTGCACTGCTGAACTTTTACTATGAAGCAAAAAATTACAAGTTTATAGATAGCTTCCGAAGGGTTACGAATTTCTGTTGGTGACAAATTGTCAGTTATTTTGCACAATTACTCGTTTGGGAGAAATGAAAAATTAGTTAGGTGTCATCTCAAAAACCTTTGATGTAGATCATGGGGTGCTTTAGCAGTGGATTTCATTCAAGTGTATATTCTTTTAAATTCTGCAAAAAAACTCATTAAAATGCATTAACCATATTACATTCAGTATGAGTTCCATGGCAAGACCGTCAGCCAGGGGTTAGAATTGCAAGTATGGATAATCGTTTGAATAAAACACTTCCAAATAATGGTTTGGAGAAAAATGAGAACAAAAACACTTTCTCGTTTATTTCATAGTTCTAAAAATGTTTGCGGAGAGATGTTTATTTAATCGGAAATTTCATTTGTAACCAGAACTCCAAGGATTTATTCACATACTTCAATGGTGTTGAACAGTTAGGTTTAATCTTAGATTATGGAATATTAAGAGTTCACTAGAGAAAACTACGTATCGAGATTCTGAAATTTGATGTTAGCTTATTTTTTCTCCTATGAGCAGCAAATTACTCTGCCATCTGCCACTGTTGTGCACCTAATAAATTGAAAACCTTCTAATATATAAAAAACGTTAAGAGATTTAATAAGAACCTTTGAACAGAATTTCAAAATACTGAATAAAGTTTCATTAACGGATGCCCATAATAAGAATCTATATTCGATAGTATTTTACTCAAAATCGAATAAATAATTTTTATCGAGAATGGTGAAAAAAGAGACGCCAGATATAGTGAAACATGTGTGATTTTCGTGAAACAGTTTTTGGCATAATATATGTGGGGTTCCATCCTTTTATTTAACCGTTAAATGTAGATAACTTCTTACACCTATAAGCGAATAATCGCTTGAGTGTGTGAACAAAGACGTAAGACTCAAGAAGGGTAATTAACCCTCTGATTCCCCTCACCGTCAAATTGTATTGACTCTTACAATTTCTTAAATAAGGATTAAAACAGTTGACTCCTATCTTGGATCGTACAGCAAAGCCTCCTCTTGGGCTTGAACTGAAATTAATAAGAATTTAAACTTAACTAATGATTAACTAAAAGGTATAGTCAAACTATTAAGATTCTAAGTAGTTGGCCCCTAAATCTCAATTAGTAGGCGAAGCTATCAAGAGCCTGAAGTACGGCCGAGCGTAGTAATAGCTTTAGAGAGAGACGTTGCCCAAAGACAAACGCGCGCTAGTCAGAAACTCTGGCTTTCTAACGACGTCAGTGAAACACCAACTTAAATACTACCCTTACTCATTTGTATTAAACGCGATTCTGAAAACACATTGTGGTAGGAAATTGTAAGCTGAAAATAGAAAGGATAGGAATGTAGCTTAACTAAAGATAACTGTTAAAACTTGGGAAAAACCTTACATATATGCTATTTTATGCTAAAACTTCATTCGAAGCTTTTAATTAAATTTGCAATTTTTGGCTGAAAAGAAATGGGTGGACTCAGGATTCGAAGTGACATCACGACGACCTGATTAATTGTCCTGTTTTAAATATGATATTAAACTTTCGAGTACATGAGTCTCTACAGGGTTTGCCTATTCTTAATTATCTTTCTGGGAATATGTTGTACAGATTGGAAGATAAAGTATGACAGAGTATGTATTAGAAACCACAAACAACCCTTAAAAGCGAAATATTTGATGTATGTTTGTTTAATCGATTGTCAAAGAACACGGACTTGTGAACAGAGCTCTCTAGTTATCTCCATAAGGTTTAGTTTATGTAATTACGGCAAAAGCCTCGAGGGTTGCCTGCTTAAGGAAAGGGTTGCCTTCGTGGAGGATTTTCTAAGAGAAACAGGTCGTGTACATATTACGCATGCTGAAAAACACGAAATCGTCCATGCAGTTCGTCCTTTTTTTGGATTTGAAGATCGGAACAAACTACCAGTGTTCGACCGCTGGTGGGCCTTTCTCCAAAAGAATAAGAATGGCTTCCTGCAGTACTTTCTAAACCAAACATTTTCTTATTCACGTTATACGAAATCAAAATTACGAAAACGCTCATACAACGCTGTTTCGCTTGGATTAAATCCTGGGGCAATGTTCAGCGGTTCTTCCAGTTTGGGTACTATTTCGCACACTTTAGGAGTTAGTATAAGCTTTAAATCTTTATTACATTGACAATATTTGTTAACGTTATTTGGCGACATAATTTCTACCCTCTACCGTTTTGCAAAACGGTGTATCTTATTATTGTTGTTCTGAGCTTTAATTTGAATAAACAGTTATTTTATAGTTTTGAATCTGTACTATCACATCTATAT
This sequence comes from Stegodyphus mimosarum, assembly GCA_000611955.2. Taxonomy (NCBI): domain Eukaryota; kingdom Metazoa; phylum Arthropoda; class Arachnida; order Araneae; family Eresidae; genus Stegodyphus; species Stegodyphus mimosarum. The sequence continues at coordinate 23,133 of KK119647.1, forward strand.
TTCCGTTTTCCCGCCAGAATATAAACGACTTCAAGTTTATTTAAAGGGAGTTTGTGAGACTGTTCAGGAGTGTGTTCTGCCTGTTGCAGGCCATGCTGCTAGGTCTGCTACTTTTCCTGTCTTCGGCCTTGCATTTAAGTTGCCGATATTTAAATTCACGTCTGTGAAGTTCTTAGCCAACTTCGTGTTAATTTGCTCTGTGTAGCCACAAACTATTAATTATTTAATTTTAAGATTTACATCTCACTTAGTATTTGAGTTTCTTTCCATAAGTGATGAGGGATTTCTAAGCACTAGGAATGTTTTTCGCTCATCTGATATGATTTTAAATAAAGGGTCTTCTGCACTCTTTCGAAATTTCTGTTATACATTTAGACTTGGCAAAGTCATTTAACATCTGCAAAGAGTTAAACACGTTGTATGTTAGCAAAGAAAGTCAAACTCTACATTGTATGCTAGAATCCTGTGATATGTGCCGCCAATAATGAATCGTTAATTTATCCTAAACTGTAATGTAAGCTGTAACAAGTATACTTAACTAACAAATCTGACAGATCACGTTCTCAGTTTACGTCCATGATAACGACTTATAAACGTAAGTGGATCCATTCTGTTCTTTATTCGGAATTAAGAAAATAGTAAAAAAAGTGTCGCCACGGCTTAATTTCTAAATTCAGAAGTGTTAGAGCCTTATGAAGGCTGTCAAGAAAGAAAGAGAAAACCAAAAACAAAGTAAAATAAAAATGAATACATAAATTTCCTATTAAAATAATAAAAAATTAATAAGTAAAATAATAAAAAATTAATAAGTAAAATAATAAAAAATAAATAATTGAAATTAAAGTTTATAAAAATCAAAACAGGTAAATAAAAATTTAATAAATTATTAAATTTATGACGACTATTTAAATAACAGAATGAAATATGGGATCTCGTCTTATCTGCGGCTGGAGTTACAGTTTCATAAGAAAAAACTAAGAAATAGCTTAGCTGAGCTTCGGTTGACTTTAACCCTTAAATAAGTAGTATGATACAGAATTTCAAAGAATCATTTCCTAGCAGACCAATGAAAAAAAAGTTAAGAGGGTTAAAGCGGCTACTGTAAAAACAGAAAGAATGCTGGAACAGTTACAGAGTATGGAAGAAAATATGCTTGCTTCGTCCTTTCGTCCAAAATGCCGTTCCAGCTAATCTTCCCTTCCCTTTGTCCCTTGCGTAAAAGTGTCTTTTCACCACTCCCCTCACTGTCTGTTTCACGGGGGAATAGTGTATACACCTGGGCACCTAGATCGAAGGCCCTACCACTACCGAACAAAATTAAAAATTGCTAATTATGTATGCATTAACACAAAGAAAATTTCTAAATTAAAAAAAAATGAACTATATGAAGAAATTTAAGTAATAAGTTACGTAATAAATTTTGTCACAAATGACTTCAAAGTAAATAGTAAAGTTATAATGAAAAGATAATAAAGTTAACCAAGATATTAACATTAAATTATTAATAACAAGTTAATATAAATAAGAATTTAAAGCCGGAGTGAAACAGAGTCGACTAATGAGAGAAGCATCTGGTAAAAGCTTTTCGAGCCGGTGACTAATGTACTGAAAGAGAGACATACTACAAATGGAAAAATAACATCCCTTTAATATCCTCTTAATCTCCATGGCTTAGCGCCATTTCGTCCTTTCTCGTTTCAGCCCCAGCTCGAAATAGTGCCGTTTTCGTACGCTGCCTCTTCCATCGACTGTCAATAAAGTTTGAATATAGTGAGTTTCTTGGCAAATCCAGCCTTTATTGTAATTTTCTAAATTTCTTTTTCAATGTATACGATGGGCCTACTTTCGAATATTGTTATAGTTGGATGAACAAGTTTGGTTTCAGTAAACTCATGATCACGTTTTAAACCGAGATCAATAGAAATATCAAGAGACAAATTCAGAGTAATCACATATGATTGAAAATTGAACTGTATTTCACTCTTTTACATTGCTCTGAAATTACTTCCCAGCAACTGGCGCATTGATCAGATTGTTAATTGTAGCAAGTTAAGTGGCATTTGTTAGGTAATGTTAGCTATCTTAACAAATGACCGTAACAAGGCCTTTTTGAAAAGGGGATAAAATTGAGAAAATTTAGCTTACTTCTGTTGTGGTACTGATGAGGGGACAGGGCATAGAAGTAGATAAAACAGAAGGATTTTGTCAGTACGAAACGGGGAATGGGGGTAAAGGGGGATGAAACGACACAAGATTGACTCCAGGATGAAAAGGGAAGGGATAAAATGGAAAATAATCTCAATATTACTTGCTATGTGGGGGAAGAGATAAGAGTTTGGTTTATTTTATTATTGAAAATCACACTAGTGCTATCTGTCTAAGGTGAAGTATTCCTTCGTGGACGAGCTACTGAGAAATTGGCTAGTGGCCATATTGCATTACCACACATCCTCTGATATATAGAGAGGTATTGTTACGTGAACGGACGGACGGAGCTCAACATTTTCAGCAGAGGTTCATTTACCTGGGATTTTTTCTGTGAATAATTTATCGCCCCGTGCTTCTTTTCCGGGCTGCCAATGATCCGGACTTTGTTATGGATGCCAATGCACTGCACGCTGCTCATATACACAGAATAAACTGACCAGAGTGATTCCCTGATTTAATTCCCACTAAACATATGTTAGGGAATATGTTACTTTAGCAAGAATCCTGGTGGTTCGATACCTTCTGGAGAACATCAGAGAACTGAAACAATGCTCAGTGAAGAATCAGAAACCTTACCCCGAGAACTGTCAGATAATCTGGTGTCGAGTATAGACAGACTATGCGAAGCAACCATTGCAGTTAAGAGAGGTCATGTGCTTAGGGCTCCTACAAATTGGTTTCTTGTATTTCCTCTTGGCCAGATAGTTTTACGTAACAAAGCCATTCTGTCAATAAAGAAATTTTCTATTCGTTTCGTGCAGTATGCGTCCTGTTGCTCCTGTTCTGTTTTTTTTTGCCTCTGTACTTTCTTCATGCTTTAAGTATCGCATTGTACCTTTGTAGTACATATTCCATGTCTCTCAGTTCAAGGTTTGAGGAAAACTCGTTAAAAGCAGAAAAGTTGCAAAAGTTTTGCTCACTGTATAGTTATCAAATAACTTAAAATTTTCGAATATTGCACGTGTTTACAGAGTTCAGAAGGAATAATATTAGTATATAATAATACCATATAAAATACTGTTATTTTCACTATCAGTGGTATTGTTACGTGCGTACGGGTTCGTTATATATTGAATGCACAAGTCGTTAAAACGTTAACAAAAATTTATTGGCTAATCTTTGGAATATGGTAACTGGTAGTTTGGCGACTTTTGGCGACATTTTAGTAAGGCGATAAAAATTATAATAATAACAATAATTTTTATTAATTTAAGGTATATGTTTATTTATATTTTAATTAGTGTTCTTTAATTTATTAATATTTTAATTAAATGATAGTCATTTTGTGCATTAACATTTTGTGCATGCGTTTGTAGCATTTTGCAATCCCTTTCAGTTTAAGTAAATTTCCATGGAAATAAGTTAAATATTTGACACTAAGTATTTGCAACCATTTTTAATGTTTGCCTTATA
>KK119648.1:16898-33436 GCA_000611955.2 Stegodyphus mimosarum
TTATATAGAGTAATCTCTTCCTCTGTGACATAGCTGTGTTTTTCTAAATATTCTAGATTTTTTTCCACCATGTTCCAAACTCTCATTAAAAGATATTTTCTCACTACTATCAAATTTACTATCTGTATCGGTGTCAGAATCCTTTTCTTCCTGTGGTAAGTTAAAAACAGAGCCACATCTCAAGACATCATCCAGATTAAAAAAAACCTCTTCTAGACAAAGATTTTTTTCTGCCACTAACACAGAATCATTATTATTCGGTAATTAAGATGTCATTATTGGATAAATATTTTTTCTTCTGTATTTCATTCTCCGTGTTGCAGTTTCTGGAACCTATAAATTGAATGTTTATATTTTGGGAGGTAGTGCAGATTTCAGGTTGGCGGATTTTTGGTATTTGACTGTATAACATTAAAAATTATGATAAGCAATTTAAGTTTTTATATGCTATATTCATAATTTGTACCTGTTTATTATCTAATTAAATAAACGTAGATTTTGATTAAATTCCTGCCAGAGTTATTGGAGGCACCTCTGCCAATTTTTACATTTAGCAGGGTATCATACTGAATCAGATGTTTTTCATTCATGTTTAAAGCATATAAAATAAATTGGCTTTTATGTATGAATTTTTTTTTTATCTTATATATTTCTATATAAGCTTTTGAATATTGAAGTTGGTAAGATGATTATTTTTATAATTTTACAACATAAATTTTCTTCATTCATTTGGCTTTCCTAGCTTGAATTCCATTTTTCGTACATTCATTTATCTGGAATTCGGCATTTCCCAAGCTTTCTTGTTAGTCAAACTTTTGCTGTACATTTATTGTATATTGAAAATTTTTAAGGATTTGTTTTAAAAATATTTTACTTTCTTTTTTCCTACTTCTCATTTAGATGTACATTTCCAACCATTTAAGTTAGTATTTATTGAAATTCTGAAGGAACGGATATGCATTAATATTCATGTAAGTGTATTCATGGTAGTTTTGCAATAATAAATGTTAAGTTGTTGAAAAATTCTTTATGAGCTATTTAGTATGCTTATTTATACATCGGATTAGTTGTTGACTTATTAAAAATTGAATTAATTTATTACCAAATCATATATATATATATGAGAGATGCATTTTGAATAAATTCTGATTTCAAAATAAAATGCAAAATTGGTGGGGGGGGGGAAACCTGATCTGATGTTACTTGTCTTGTAGATAAACATACATTTTGTATAAAACTGTATTGATTTTGAGGGTAACTGACATAAATTCCTCTTTCTTAGGAGAGGATTTGGTACTCTTCTGTTATCAGGACTGGATTCAGAAGTGTATGTATGTATGTGCGCATATATACTGAAGAGCCTTTACATTATGACCAACCTGTTAATAACATATAGGACCACCTTTAGCCCTCAAAACTGCCAGCATCCAGCATGGCATTAACTCCACAAGGTTCTGATACGTAGTCTGAGGTATCTGGTACCAAGTCACCAACTAGGCCTGCAATTCCCACACATTGTGCAAGAGAGTAGCATGGTAACATGAATTTGGTTTTCCAGGTGGGACCACAAATGCTTTATTGTATTAATGTAAGATGAATTTGGAGGCCAAGACATGATTTAAAAGTCACTGGAATGTTCCTCGAACTACTCCCAGACTATTCAACCCTTATGACATAGTGCATTATCCTGTTGGTAAACACCATCCCCTGCCATAAATACTGATGTATGAATGGGTGAACCTGGTCTGCAATGATGCTCACATAGCATACAAACATCAGGGATTGTTCTGTGGGGATTATTCATCCTAATGTGCTTCATGAAAACATTGCCCACACCATATCACCAGCTTGTCTCCGTCCAATTGTGCATCTGGGAGCCAGGATTTTGTTTGGAAATCGTCATATTAGCATACGTCCATCGATCTGATGGACCAGAAACATAATTCATCGGACCAAGCAACTTTCTTCTGTTCTTCTAATGTCCAAAATCTGATGTTTCCTGGCCCATTGCAGATGCAGCTGTCAATGCTATGGCATCAACAGGGACATGCTTCAGCCTGTGGCTGTGCAGGCCCATACACAGCAATTTATGCTGCACAGTGTGTTGAGAAATGCTGTCTGGATCGCCACTGTTGTAGTTGGTGGTGATTTATGGTGTTGTAGCTCTTCGATCATGGTGAACAGTGCATAGCAATCTCCGCTCTCCTCTGGAAAGAATGTGCCATCGATGACACATTGCTGGCTGGTGACTTGTTTCGACATCCATACACCACTTTCGATATGTGCTCACAACAACTGCACGTGAACAACCCACTAAACATACCATTTCTGATATTGATGTTCCCAGTCGGTGAGCTATAACAATTTGATCATTATCGGCTTCTTTTCCCTTACGTCACTAATCATGGTATGTATGCGAGAGAGTGGTGTAACATCAGGGTGCCTGAGTCTAAGGACCCTATCCCTAATCGAATATATACATTGCTCCGAAAAACTACAAGAAGAAATAATTGAATGGTTTGCTGTTTACTATAACAGGGATCATTAACATTGTAGTCATACACTCGAATGGCAGAATTAATTAATTTTTGGTCTCTATAGAACTTTCAAGCAATATGGCAATAAAAAGTTTTTAACAGTTGGATACGTAGTTCTTGGTGTAACTTGTGGTTTCTGATGTATCGCGGAGCTTCAGAGATTTGCCTCAAAATTCTGGTTTGGGCAGCTTCTAACTTTTTTCGAAGAGATTTACATGAATAGGCTCATACTAGGCAGGCATGCACATAATATGGGACATAGCATGGACTTGAGTAACTTGTTGTCTATAGAAAAAATACTGTTTCAAGCTATTAAAGGGAATAGTGTATGTTTACTCACTCAAAACTTCCTGATAATAGATGTGATGTATGGGGACCATTAAGAGATTTTTACTGAGGATCACCCCAAGATAAAGGGCTTGCTTGACCCAGTGGATTGATATTCCATAAACCTGCAGGTTCTTCTTAGTGAACAGTATGACTTGTGTTTTTTGAATGTTCACCTTGATTTTCCATTTGTTGAGCCAAGTCTCAAGTGTGTGTATGTAATCTTATAATCGTTCTATAACTGGGCTGACAAATGCATTTTGCATGAGGATCGCTGTGACATCGCCATACATTGCGAGTGTTGTGTTGGGTAGGATCTCATACTCGGATATATTAAAGAATGTGGAACCAAGAAGGAACCTCAGCCTGAATGGCCCTACGAGTAGAGAATGTGCTTGTAGCGTGAATAAAAAGTGTCTAAGGATAGGATTTAATTATGTTAGTGATGTACTCTGGGAAACACAGAGTGTGTAACTTGTAAATGAGGCCATCTAGCCATGCGCAGTTAAAAGCCTATGTCTAGAAATAAGCCAGTGACGGTCTTGTGCTGAAGTCCTTCGCTTAATCATTTCCACAATCCTGTAGAGCTGATGAGCAGTCGAGAGTTGACTCCTGGATCCGAACTGATATGGGATTAGTACGTTGTTGTTCTCTTGTTCTCGATGTGTTGGTTCATTTTTGATAATATGACAGCTTTAACAATCTTGATCAGAGATGGCAGCAATTGATTGGACGATAAGATTTTGGAGAACTTGCAGGCTAGTGAGTCTTGAGGATAGGGGTAATTTTTACAATCTTCCAACTCTCCGGAAAGTGTTGCCAATTGGGAATAAGATTTACTATTTTCAAGAACAGGATGACTTTGGTCGAGAAGGACTTGATCATGTGGTTATTGATTTTGTCGTAGTCTTGTTCGTGTTCTTTTTCATCTTCTTGATGTAGCTACAGACTTCCAACGGCATGGCTGAGATAATGTTGTCAGTGTGTGGGTTTATTATATAATTGGCATGAAAATCAGCAATCAACTGTTCTGTAGAAGGGTCATGAATGTTGTTAGTACGAAATTGAGCTTCCAAATTCTGAGCTAAAAGTTCTGCTTTATCGGTTTCGGTGTAGTGGATTTGTTGTGGGCTTTTAAGGGACGGAATAGTATTGTGGCATTTTTTATACCTCTTAATTCCTTTCCACAGAGAGTTATCATCTGGAGAAAGAGATTCAAGGTAGCTAGTCCAGTTGCTTTGTTTACAATAGTTAGTATGAGACTTGACTGTATCACAGAGTTTCTTGAACATGGATCATGTTTTGTCTGGAAAGACAGTGCACAGCCGTTTTATATACTCCAGCATCAGCTGCACATGCACAGTGGTTTTGTTCCAAGGCGAGCCATTGTTATAGATGGAAGGTGGTCATAATGTAATGGCTTTTCAGTGGATGCGTTTATACATGCATATATATATATATATGTATGTATAAACACATCCATACATAAATATGTATGTACATTTATATATATATACATCTATATGCATGCATAAACATATACATCTATATGTACATGCATGCATGCATATATTTATGGAGATTCAATCCTAATAGCAGGATAGTACCGAGGATTTTTATCTGTTGTCCTCAAAATTTTCTATAGAATCTGCATTAAGATTGATTTTTTTAATATCAAATTAAGTATTCAGTGGAAGATATAACAGTACTCTGAATTAAGCATTGGTAAGACCAACAAAAAGCATGCAAGTCAAAGTTTGCATATGAATTTTAATGAAATAGGTCCAAAAGCTTTAAAAAAAAAATTTAAAAAGAAAAATCTAAAAGGTTTCTAAATTATGTCCAAAGGGGCATATTTTTAACATTTTATGTGTTACCTTTATTTATTAAATATATTTATCAAATGTTCTTTGCACTTAAACCATAAAATTCAGTTCAACAGCAATATTGCAAAGTAATTTTAAAATTAGTCTATCTTAAGAATTTCCGATATACAGTTCCCTGCGCTGGAGGTAAATGGTAGGTTTTCCCATTTCTAGACTTTATGAGAAGGGGGGAAAGAAAAGGGAGAAATGTGTTTTTTTTTCCTCTCAGTGGTCTAGAGGTCTGGATATAGATCATACCAGATATTGGACATCTTGATTTTGAACTTTGTACCTAGTCCTTTTTCATTTGATGCTTTCTGTCAAGCTTGTAACTGTCATATGTTTTTCTGATAGCTCTGTGTCTGAGAGGCTTCTTCAGTAGCGATTTTCTCACATATCTTTAAGAGTTCATCAATTGTCAGCTGTGGACTCTATGAGTTCAATAGTTGAATAAAGTTAAAAGTTTAATTGCATGGTAAGATTGAAAACTTCTATTAAATGAGTGTCTCAATAAGTATCTGATAGCATTTTGATCTGTCTTTTAAAAACGAATCGACATATTTTCTTCCAAACATACGAGGGTTGGAACTTTAATAGTGACAACACAGCTGAAAAAACGCTACGCAACAAAACGAAAGAATATCGCATATATCACACGTGAACTACATACCTACCTTACCTCTCAGCAAAAATACTCATCCTGCCTACGTCACGCGAAGAACGGATCCTTGTATTAGCTCGTGGTCTAAAGTAAGTGTTGTCAGGATGTTTTCAAAACAAGAACAACGATGTTGGATAAAAATTGAATGTGCCAGAGGTCGTACAGCACGACAGTGTCGTCAAGGGCTTCAAGAAGCTTGCGGGGAATCTGCATTGTTTTACAGAACCGTAGCAAGATGGGTGAAAGCATTCAATGAAGGACGCCAAAACGTGGCAGACATGCTGCGGCCAGGTCGTCCGAGTGTCAGCGATGCAGACGTGCAAGCTGTTGCCGCACTAATGGACAGTGATCGCCGCCAAACGATTCATCAGCTGGCCGGACAAACAGGATTAGCGCATATGACTGTGCTGTACATTCTGAAGGAATGCCTGTCCATGAGAAAAATTGCTTCGCGATGGGTTCCACTTCAGTTGACGGAAATGCAGAAATGGCTACGATACGATGCTGCCCGAACCCACCTGGAGCGCTATGAGCGCGAAGGAGATGCTTTTTTATGCCGTATCATTACGCTGGATGAGACTTGGGCCCGATCGTACCAGCCAGAACTGAAATGCCAATCAAACGAATGGCATCATCACGGGTCACCACAACGTTCGAAATTTCGTCAGAACCCCAGCAATGTGAAAGTTATGGTGATTCTCATGTACGACTATCCTAACGCATACCGTTCCCCCACAGCAGACCGTCCCTGCGCACTATTACTGCTCATTTTTGGAGCACAATCTCCGACCAGCTTTGAGAAAAAAACGGCGACACTTTCTGCAGAGCGCTCCTCTTATTTTGCATGACAATGCTCGGCCGCGTGCAGCGCAAGCTGTGACTGATTTGTTCAAGCGATGGGGGCTGGGAAGTGCTTTACCATCCACCATACTCCCCAGATCTAAGCCTTTGTGACTATGACTTAATTCCTAAGATGAAGGAACCACTTCGTGGCACTCGCTTCCAAACTGTTCCTGAGATTCTTGTGGCAGTAGACCAGTCCATTCAAACTGTCAACAAAACAGGCGCTGCTACAGGTATTCTGCGACTTCCGCGTCGTTGGAAATGAGTTGTACAGAATGCTGGCGACTATATTGAAAGACTGTAAAACATGGTGACATGAATCACTTTTGTATTCCTTGTAAATAAATAGTTGCCATTATTAAAGTTCGAACCCTCGTATTTAATCTTTTGGGAAGAAATTTTCCAAGACTTTCCTATCCAGTGCTGGCCGAGTTGTTCCCTGAACTGAAAGTTAATCTTTCCCTGTAGTTGGGTGTGCCTGATGGATCTGCTTGTAGATTGAGATGAAATTTCTGTTTTAAATATAGAAGCTAAAATGTTTTTTTCAAATAAAGGAGATACAGTGTTGTGGAAAGTAAGATTTTTAGTAAAAGGCATAATTTCACCTTCCCCCCCTTTTTTTTCTTGAACTTAATACTATAGTTAGATATAGAACTATAGTTGGATGGAGTTAATAATACATGAACGTAAAAAGATCGGTCACATTTTTCTTTATGTTGGTATTTGTATTGGACGCAATTTCTATTTCATTAAAAATAAGAAAAATTTCACATAGAATTTTATTGAAAATTAAAACATTTTTATTGTGATCACACAGCATCGGGCACCTGTTAAATGGGTGCCATGGTGCTTGTGGAGATAGAGTTGCAAATCCCTGATTTAGATAATGTTATAATACTAGTCACTGACTTACGATTTTGATTTTATTCAATCGCATGCCTAAGCAAAAATGAACTTAAACTCCTTCTCTTTTGTAAGATGTAGATATTTTTTAATTCTTTCCATTAATATTGACAGAAATATTTAAAGATGTAACAAATGTTCTTTGAAGAAGTGAATTTCCTTTTAAAAGAGTTATTTTTTATTGTCTACTGTATATTTGAAAGAGTTATAAGAGTATATGCTTTTTTAACATGTTATTTCTCTGTAAAAGCAATGTCTAGTGATTTCATCTTCATTAATATCATTACTACTGATTTTGCTTTTGAAAATAATTGTTTCATGATTTTCACATTTTTAATGATATAATATTTTGATTCAGAAGGAAGAGGAATATAACTTTCAAAATTTTTTTACTTTAGCCATTTTAAAACAGAATATTTAATAATATTCTATGATAGTTTAATTTTAAATTAATAAATTATTATCTTTTGGAAGTCTTGCTTCTTGCATCGAAATCATTCTAAATTTGTGTAAGTAACGGAAATGGAAAATTATCAGATTTAATCAGTATCTAATGATGGAATCGCCAAATTTGGTGTGCACCTGATAACCTGCTTTAGGCAATGAAAGTAAGCATGTTTATTTTTCTGTGGTGTAATTTCATAAAGATACTTCTGTTATTACTATTGAAGATTGATACATTAGTATGTGACATTGTTAAAAATGTTCACTATGCATATTTCTTAAATCTAATGTACAGGGTGGTTATAAACTTTGCCAGCATCTGCACTTCAAGCATCGGTTCCGGTTAACCAATCAAGATGAGATTGCAGATATAGTTTATTCGGAGATATGAGCTCAAGATTCTGTGAATGGCAACATAGGCACGCTCATGTTATGGTTATAGTTACAGAAACTCGAAAATGTCAGATGGCAATGGCAACTTTTTCCAGTCACAAAATGTTCAGTGCTTGCAAAAACCCTAAATAACATTGGAACATTACCGATGTGTCCAAAAACGGACGTGTTATGCATACACAAAAAAAAAGAGTTCTGAAAACCTGCACATTTTACGACCGGAAAAGGTTGGTGTTGCCATCCGACATTTTTGAGTTTCTGTAACTATAACCATAACCGTGAGCACCCCTGTGTTGTCATTCATAGAATCTCAAAGTCGTACCTCGGAATAACTATATTTGCAATCTCATCTCAATCAGTTCACCGGAACGGATGCTAGAAGTGCAGATATTGGCAAAGTTTCTTTATGATCATCCTGTATATTTATTTTCTTTTAGGATCATGCAGAGTGGAGCGGCAGATGGTGAAATAGAAACTAGACTGCGAGAAATACATAATGCTCTTGTCCAGTTTGAAGTCAGTCACAATCCTATAATTCACGAATAAACTAATATTAATTTTTGATATATTTATGAATGTATGCTAGGTATTTTAGAAAAGTTTTATAGCATGTTTATTCTAAACATTTTCATTTTTTTCTTTTGCATTTAGTGAGCTATTTTTCATAATTTTAAAATTAATTCAAGTTCAAGTAATTAATTTTGTAGAACTTAGTCTTCAGTTCATATGATATTAAAAATCTGCTTCTAAAACCAGTCTTTTTATTTTGTGATTATATTTAAAGCCATTAGGCAATTTTAGTTAATGGGGGTACTAGTTATAACTGTGTGCCTTTTAAGTGCTCATAAAAAAAAGAAAAAGTATGTATATAATATTCCAATGAATTTAGTAGAAGTCGCAGATTTTCAGTATATGCCCAATTCTGATAACCATGGTTGCAATGGCTTTCACGGATCATGATATTTTTTGCCTTAAATTCAATTTTAAAATGTGCACTTATGACAATATGCCAATAATGAAAGAAACTGCAGTAAAATTTCTGGAGGAATAAAGTATTTTGCTGCAAAATCACTAAAGAGAATGTGTGGTAGATAGCTATTGGGCAATGCAATTTTATATTTTTTTAAGCTAAAACATACTGCTGTGTACACAGGAAGAAGAACAGCATAGATAAAATTATGAAAGGATTTTATGAAAAACATGTTTTTTAATGCATTCTCTAATCCTTATTTAATAATTAAAAGATTTGTATTTTGAATTGCTAAAGTGTTTTCTTTTGATATAGGTAATATTTTCTAACTTATGATTTAGAATCTTTTTTAAAAAGTCTAAAAAATTGTCAGCTTGTACTCTGTAAGTAACTTTTAAAAGTATTTGCATGTTATCTCACTAACCATGAAAGGGGCAAGATCTTGTGCCAGTTGTTCATGTGAAATTCTGAGGAACTGGTGCTGCTTTATTTTATAAACAACCAGTATTTGACCCACTTCATTATTGAGCTTTAAAAGGCTTTCATTAATTTGTATAGTTTATTAAACCCTGTGATTTTACCAGAAGCTCTACTTAGAAAGGTACAAATACAAACTTTCTGCAGGTAATTGTTCCAATCCATTATTGATTTGTCAGCCATATTCAGCAGACCATATCATACTTTTTTTTTTAAATGGTAGGATCCCATAACTTTGAAAACAGTCCACTGCTTGTTATTATGTAGAAGTCAAATTTTAATATATATATTCAAAATGCAAGGAGAAAATACAGCAATAACCGTTAATTTATATCCTTGTGTGTAAAAATGAAAAGTTGCTCATCAAGAATTATTAGTCAAGGTTACAGTGAATGAAAGAGAAGATATTATGAATGTATTGCTATGTCCTGCTTATCAATAAATGCCCTAAATTTTTTCTTGGTGTCCACTTCATGATCACCGGAATAATACATAAGTACCCTTTTGCCTTTTCTGTAAAAAATCAGCAGCTTGTATTGGTGGTGTTGTGCTGATATGCTAGTACCCAAAACATATACATCATTTTGCCATTGCCAGCGATGAAAACTCGCAGTTCAATTCTTTTAAGACAGTTTTATCATCTGTATTGAAAGATTATCCATATTCATTTTGAAAAATCATGAAAGGAAATTATATTGTACTATTATTAGAAAAACAAAACGGTGCTGCGAAGGAAGTTTGTGTGATGAAAAGAAAGGTTTTCAAGGTAGTTTGAAGGCTCATACATCCCCTTTCATGATGGCTGTTTAGTTTATTTCTTTCTTATTTTGAGCATTCATATTAGTAGAAATCTGCCAACTATAACTATCAATTAGAATAATTACATACATTCTTATCTGTGAATTTCTGTACTGTCTTTGTTTTTGTATTTATTTTAATTTTTATAAAATAGCCATTCTCTACATAAAACTGTATGTATTTTTAGTATTGTTGTCTTTAGTAAAATTTAGTATCAACATTTCATTATTTACATATGGCATCAAGCGGCACCCTGTTAACTGAAAAATACCAGCCATTGTTGTATAATTTGTTATTAATATTGTTACATGCTAAAGATTTTCTAAGTTATCTTAAATAACTATGCCTGATAAACGCTAAGAAATTGAAACTGTAATGAAATAAATTACAGCTTATGCAGCAAAAGTACCAATAATAGTCTAAAAAAAATAGAAATAAGATAAAGTTTCCTTAACACAGTAGGAATACTGCAGATCGGCAAAATCTCTCGCAAAGCAAAAAATCTAAAGTAGTAATCATTGAGTGAAGGGCTCTTTAACAAAATATTTGCAGGCTCTGAAAACCAACACCTCACAGCATCTTATTTATAGTACTGCTTAAGGGGAGGGTAATTTTAGAACAATTATTTTTAGATGTTTGAAATATGTTTTCAGAAATCTTTGAAAATGTAGACAGTTTGGTAAAAAAACCACAGTACAGCACTAAATTTGCTAGGAGGGTTTCTGTTAATATCTTTAACTATGCATGGGTTATTTTTACTACTGCAATAAAAGAACATAATGTGTAAAATAAGAACATTAAGAATCCACCAATTTGATTAAACAAAAATATATAATGATTAAAAATTATTATACAAAGTGTAAAATAAAGACAAAAACAATACAAAAGTGCAAAGGAAATGTATTTAACACTGAGAAGACAGGAAGCAAATTAAAATTTATTGTTCAGTGCAGTGTGTTTGCATAAAAAAAGACCTAAACTGAACTACTTCAAAATTTTTTCCCCTCAGTGTGTGTATTTAAAATGTTGGGAAAAAAGTAATGGTAGGGACCTTTAGTATTACAACAGTGCATTCTGGAATACAGCATAAGTTAACCATTCAATAAGTCATTTTATCTACACTTCCTAGCAACATTTTGACACAACTGTTATTTTATACAGAGTGGCCAAAAAAGTGTTTTCTGAATTTCATGGAAACATGCTCTTAACAGCAATGTGATCATTAGAAATCGGAACAGACATTGTTTAGTAATCAATTGAATGCAATACAGAATGGTGCCAAAGTAAAAAATCGTGTTCATTGTTGAGTGCTGTGTGAAGCACAATTCCTGAAAAACATTTACTGAATCATTGGTTTAGGATTTTAAGAATGAAAGTATCTTGGCAAACTCTCCATCTGCATATACAATGGAAACCTAAATGGACCAAATGGACTTCTTATCAAAGGGCCGTTAGCCCGTTCATCAACAAGGCTAAATTTAACGTCTGGATTATACCTGTTTTCCAGGCCAGTTTCATTTTGGCTACTTGTAGTATGAATATCATAAATTAAATAGATTTTTAAACAGAGTATAGGTTTATAGCAAAATGTACAACCAATGGTGGAGTTCTGGTGTCCTGCTCACTTCTGCCTGTATGTGTAAATTACTGTCTGTATGCCAAGTAAAATTTAATAACTTTAACAATATTTTGTAATAATATGTAGTAATATTTATAATAATAGTAATAATATAAGCAAGATGAATTTTGAATTTGAAATTGAAAATTTTCTTCAGTTTTAACTTTAATTAGAACTAGGTTTAATTTTAAAGTTGGCAATAATAGATGTTATTTTTATTTAAACAGATAGTTAACGGTAGGTGTTTTTCATCATTTAAAAAAAAATTTTCCCCAAATTTTTATAGAAGACTCTTTTTTTAAGGTATTAAATTTCAGATTGTAGTTTTTATCCTTCCCTATTAACTGAGTACTTAAATAAAGCTGAAATTAACAGTTATATGTTTTTGGGTTTATAATAAAGGAAAATACCATTTTATTTCTGTTTTTAGGGAGAAAGGAAGAAAAGTGTTGAAACTATAAATAACATTCAGAAAACTCATGAACAGATGCAAGTGGAAGTAAAAAGGATATCTTTCTACAAAGGGAAATTAAAGAACATGTATTATACAGCACTTCAAGATACAGAAAAAGAAATTGAATTAATCAAGAAAGCTTTGCAACTCATTGAGGAAGTACAACACATTCGATATTTCTCAGTTGCTTCAAAAAAGAGTGGTTAGTTAATAGCAAACTTCTTTTTTTATGTATTATATATTGCAATTATGTTACTGTGAAAGTTATGAATGTCTGAGTACTTTTTGTGTAACAAGTAAAAACCTGTATGTACATAGAAAGAAGTGTATAATACTCTTTTGCTTAATTTTTTAAAGTCAAAACCTTTTTTTTGAATAACTATATCCTCACCAAAATGGCACAGAAAAGTATTGATGAGGTAGAGCACTTTTTCACCAGAAAATATTTAGCAGCAACTCGCAGTGTCACTAGGACATTTTTCTCAATGTGGCTGCAGTTTATAATCTGTCCTATGAATATTTCAGCGTAGCAGTGGCCCTCGTACTGCAGTTTTCATTGTCTTCCAAGACTTGACTTTCTGCACATATAGAGCTTAGTATAGCTCCTTTAAAAGCATTATGCACCTCTTTCTCATTTTAGGATTTGGGCCTTGAATTTATACAATTCTCTGATATTTTTATTTATTTATTTATTTATTTTTAGAAAAAACAGATTACTATGTACATAAGGAGAAAAAGCAGCACCAAAATAAAAAAAATAAATTAAAATAAAAAACAAGAAGTATGCCTGATTTGAATGGAGAATGTAATGGGCATGAATGGATGCATTGTTAAAATTGGCATAATGATACCCAAACAAACGTTTTTCTCCTGAAAGTCAGCAAGAAGTGTGTGACTTTTCAACAGGGTTGCAAGTAATAGGAAAATACCATTTGAAACTTTATCCTGGTATCATTTTGTCAACTGAAAAAATTTTAATTAAAGAAGTTATATCTTTAAACACATCATTACATTGAAAGCAGGTGTAAACAGTAGAAAATACGTAAAATTATACATGCCAAGTCAGATTTTAAAGCTCCAAATAAAATTCAGACGTTATATACAGATTTTTCCTAGATATAAATTTCCACTGAATAAAAATACTGTCCAAGATATCTAATTCTATACAAGATGCATGGGTTTATTTCATGTCTTGGTATCTTGGATAACAAAATAAACAAACACATTTATCCTATTTTGCAAATGGGTTGTTATTTTCAACCATACAGAGAAGCATCACAAAGATTAGCTCTTAATATGGATGGGAAGTACAAGTCTAAGAATAACAGTTGTGAAAATAAAAGTCATGTAATGGACATAATATATATGTTTAAAGCTTTTGAGCCTAAAATTAACTGCATTATCAAAAGTGAAAAATGGTCTTAGCTTTCATTGTAATGTATCGTGAGACTGATAAAATACCAAATTGTGTTTGTCTGAGATGACTATCACTTTGTATTATAAAACAACAAAATTTGAGTAAAAACTATGTAGTGTTTGTTAGTTTAATTAATTAATTTTTGTTTTAGTTTGTAAATAATTCACATGTGTTAAAATTTAATATTAATATAAACTAATTTTTTTTTAATTTTTTGTTTCTGTTTCATTATATGTTATAAAAAGGAATTTGATAAATGTATGAAATTTATAATAATTTAATAAGCTAGAATTGTAGTTAGTTTATGTTAGTATTATATTATTATTTAGTAGAATTAGTTTGTCCATTTATTATAATATTTATTAATAGTTATTTAATTTATTATGAAAAAGCATTTTAAAACTTCCTTAAAGTTATTTGTCTCTGGATATCAGAATTATCAATGCACAGTAAAATCATGTTGTATGAGAAGTTATCATAATTACAAATATTTCATAATGTTTACAGGCTCTAGACAAGTAAAAAGCAAATCATCATTAATGAAGTCAATCATGCAGAGTGGTATGAGTTTGCCTTTATGGGTTGGTAAATCAACTGAATCACCACCACCATTATGTGGAGCCATACCTGCTGAGCCAAATTACATAGCAAAGGTAAGTTAAGTATTTTTATGGTAAACCTATTTCAAATTTTTAGATTACTTTTCCCTTGAATTACTTTCATACTATTTCCATTAATGGCAAACAACTATTTCCATCAATGGCAGTTGAACACATTTATTTATTCTTTAAACACAGTTTCTTAATATCAATTACACACATCATAATGAGCACAGGAAGTGCTATTCTTGAAGAATTACATCAATACCAATAAAATTTTGAAATGTGTTTGAAGCAGCAAGTTGGTAGGACAAAAGTAAGAATGAAAATGTGTGGTATCAGAATGAAAGGTTGGTAAAGATATATGTTCTCTTCATTCTGATTGGCTGGGTGAGTTTCAATTTGCAAAATATCTGCACCATTAGTGTTATGTAAGTTACATGGCATGGGGTTAATTTTGATGCATTTTAGAGAGTTTTACTATAAGCTATTACTATTTTTAGAACAGAATGGGGAGTCAATCTTAAAATTTTTTTTAGACTCAGAATGTAGCCACTCATGAGACATGGCATTCTTATGTTTTTAAATTAATCATTTTTGCATCCAACTAATAGACAAGTGCCAAAAATATTTTTTTTAATTTTATTTTATGACACTTTTTAAACTGTGCAGATTTTTATTTTAAAACTTATCCATTTAAAGTATTATGAACAAGTTATTGTTTTTCCTATATTGTTCACATTTTGAGGCAAGTCCTTGTATTTGAAAAGTGGTAAAATAAGCTTATCTAATTTATATTGAAAGTCTTCTAAGACTGTTTCAAAGAAAGTAAAATCATTTGCAAATTTATGCCATAGTTAGTATCTTTTAAGTGAATCAACATTTATTTTATATGCATGTGGTGTTGTAAATGTGACTCCCTAATCCAATGTGATACTAGAAGTATCAAATATAAATTAAGTCTGCACAAATTTAACTAACTTAAAAACTAGTGGTGTACATTGCGTTTACTCTTTAAGATAAGAATAACAAAATGGTTGACTTACCCAATAACCCCCATGCATGAGACTGTAGATACCGTTTAAAGACACATTTATTTTAGCATAAGAAACTTCTCTGGGTTATTAATATATCAATGCAGGTTACAAAAACTATTCATGGAGGACTTACAGATGCTGTCTGACAAGCATGTCATTAACATCGTTCATTTTTATTGCACAATCAATCTGAAGACATCGATGACACTATACTTCTTAATCAATTACCAAAATGCCTATTTAAGGTGAGGCGTATTTTCCGAGATAGAAGAGAGCAATTTCTTTTATCTATACCCAATTATCGAGCACATGGCCGTCACTTTCGAAGTTACGGGTTGCGAAGATTAAACACATTGAACACAAAGCACAAGAGGTATTTTCTTCTGAAGTAGATTCGCCATTTCATCCAGAGTTCTTACCCCTCAATTATACAGCTTTCATTAAATTAGAACTTGACTACTCCTCCATCTCAGGTAACCTAAGGCGATGGGTCGATGTTTCCAAAATGGGATGGCGTGAGACGTGTGTGGCCTCACACGCTCGATAGAACGACGTTATGCAGAAAAAGAGAGAGAGCTCCTGTCCGTCCAGTGTTTTTATACACTGCGGCGCACGTGGTGGCCCACGATTACGATTACAGCGGCGATGACGATACACTGCGCGCAGTGAGAATTCCATATTCTCACATTCCTCCGGCCGAAGAAAAAAATGTTCCATCACTGCACACCTGACATTGTCCAAACTTGAGAAAACACTGCACTTAAAACATTTTGTGATACATATTTGTTTTACAATCATAAATCATTATTTTTTGAAGTACTCATGCATGTTTACTCTTACCTAAAATACCACTACAGATGCGATTCCATGAAAAAAAAAATTTTTACATTTGACATATATAATTTATACTCACATGTGATACAATATCCAATTAATCACTAATGACATTACATTAACAATGTGATGTTACTCCTCTTAACAATTGTTTACATTATCTTATTCTTTACATTCTATAATCACATTCACTATTTCATTATTTAGCTACTTTTATCATTTGATCATATACATTTCACATATATATTTCATATACCAATATGCCATGACATTGTTACAAGTTACATTTGTATTAGATCCATTACTAAATTACATACCTTCAATTTGATTCAGCAGTAAGACAAGGAGATTTGAAACACTT
>KK119648.1:38968-63621 GCA_000611955.2 Stegodyphus mimosarum
AAGCAGATTCCACCTCCAGGGCAACGATAAATGCCTCATTTGTGATCAAGTTGGAACCGCAGAACACTTTGTCGAGTTCTGTGCACTTACTCAGGGGGTGAGGATGAAATATGGAATTACAAGTACTAATGAACTTAGAATTAAAAACTCCAAATTTAAACAGTTTGCCAAAGATATATTGAGTATCATCAACAGCAATAAATCAATTATTGGAATTGAGAGTTGATAGGGTATTGAATGGAAATTACTAGGAATTAAGGATGGTTATGAACATTTTAGTTTTATTATATTAACTTAAAGTGATAATATTTTTGGAGTTTAAGAGCTTTTATGTAATATAGAGGATACTATTGTGGAAGTATTTTATTAAAAAATTCTAATGAATTTGAGTTTTGTAATTGCTTTGTATTATTTTGTAATCTTATTGTAAATTGTTGTTCCTCATGGATTTGAGAATTTAGTGCTCAGAGTGACTCCCTAGGGCCTTATAGATTTTAGTGAGGAGAGAGATATCCTGTGAACTCATGTGGATGTTTATAAAGAGTAAATGAATATTGTATGATATTGGACGCTGTATGTGATATATTATACCAATTGTATTTATTTGCGGTATATTTTGTACTATATAATGAGATTTTGCTATGAAACCAATGGCTGTATGTGATCCATTATACTAATTGTGTAAATTATGTTATACTTTGCATTATATGATGAAATACTTGCTGTTGTAAAACATAAGATATTGTACAATGTACCTGTGACATGCTCTTACTGTAATTACACAGTTGTGACTTAATTGATTAGGGACTGCTTAAAATACTACTAAATTTGGATTTAATAATTATTGGCAATCTAATCAAAATGATTAATAGAGACATAAAACACTTAATGGAATTAAGTTCTTCTTTCCACTTCTTCACATTTTAAGGTATTTTATCTAGAAATTGATATATTTAAATTAGTCTTTAAAATGTAAATTAAAGAGTTTAATAGAGACAGGATACAAAAGTTTAATATTTTAATTTGTTTGACTTTTAACATGAATAGAGAACACAGATTTTAAAATATTTTGGAATAGGGATATATCACCAGTGTTCTTGTTTTTGTTTTTGTTTGTGTTAGATGGGCCTGTCCTCTTTTAGCCATAAGGCCGTTTATTCGGCTGGGGGGCTGAGGACTTCGCCCTTTACATTACATTACATTACATTACACCAGGTTAATTAGTTTCTGTGCACAAGTATGGAATTCAAATGTAGAACAATATTAGTGATTAAATACCGGGTGGCCATAATTAAACTGACAGTGCTCACAGTGTTCTGTAGCGCGATCTATTTGCGAGAATGACGCCACATATTGTAGGAAGATTAAACAAGACGGGGGATGAAGGATTCCGCGAAAAAACAAATAAGTTCCAAAAGTCACCGCTAGGGGAATATTTGGCGCTGTGTAATAGAAAATAGTGTGTTAACAAATGCAAATCAATACGGAAATTACCTAACAAATGCAAATCAATACGGAAATTACCTTTTATTTTGCATTCAAATGAGGTTCAATGTGACTGCCGTCGTTGTGGACCATATATTGCATTCTGTGGACAGTATGCACAACAGCAGAAAGTAACATGTCTGCAGGAATCTCCCGTAACAGTCCGTGATGTGTTATCCTTCAACGTAGCCAGGTCCTGGACCACTCCTTGATAGACCTTAGACTTAAGGTAACCCCATAGCCAGAAGTCGCATGGGGTA
The DNA here is from genome assembly GCA_000611955.2 of Stegodyphus mimosarum. Classification (NCBI taxonomy): domain Eukaryota; kingdom Metazoa; phylum Arthropoda; class Arachnida; order Araneae; family Eresidae; genus Stegodyphus; species Stegodyphus mimosarum. Next base: position 40,714 of record KK119648.1, read on the forward strand.
AGATCAGGCGACCGAGGTGGCCATGCAGTTCGAAAGTAGCGGCTAATGACTCTTTCTGTTCTGAATTTCTGTCGTAGCATCTGTTGCACCCGTACAGCAACGTGTGGAGGGGCTCCATCTTGCATGAAAATCATTTCCCCCAGGCATCGTCTTTGCTGAAGTGCCGGAATGACAAAGCTGTTCAACATGTGGCGATATTTCTCTCCGGTAACAGAAAAGGTTTCCAGTCCTGTCGGGGTAATATTCTCATAGAAGAATGGACCTACGATAAATTGTGCTATGAACCCACACCAAACAGTTACCTTTGGTGAATGTAAGGGAATTGCTGTGACTGCATGTGGTGATTTGTCATCTCAAATTTTATGCTTTTTTAAAAGTGTTGCCATATTGCACTTGAACTAAATCAGAAAATGTGCATAATAAAAGGTAATTTTATTCCGTATTAATTTGCCTTTGTTAATACTCTATTTTCTCTTACACAGCGCCAAATATTCCCCTAGCGGTGACGTTTGGAACTATTTTGTTTTTTCACGGAATCCTTCGTCCCCCGTCTTGTTTAATCTTCCTACAAAATGTGGCGTCATTCTCGCAAATATATCGCGCTACAGAACACTGTGAGCACTGTCAGTTTAATTATGGCCACCCGGTATTTTACTTAAATATTAATAGGGCGAACAGGCTATTAACTGCTTAGGTTATTTGATTTTGACAAAGCAAACAACAGCCATACCTAGGGAGATGAAACTTTGTAGAGGACATTCTAAGGGAAACATACGGAAAACCACTAAAACCAATCATGCAGCAAGTCCATTTGCCTGGTTTGAACCTGGGCCTACCAGTCGGCCAGTGGAGGGTGCATCAGACTATTAATAACTGAATAGGTAACATAACTAACTGAAAAATTTGTTAATCAAAATTTATCAATTATTAATAGGTAATAATGAGTAATGCATGCTGGGCAATATTTCTGATGCTAAGATGGCTAAATAATCAATGGGTTTGCTGTTCTCAATAACGCTTAACGAGCAGAGCAGAGGAAAAAAAAAAGTTTTAAAGAACGATGAATTTTTATGTAAACATATTTTGATAATTAATGTAGCAAATACACTGCTTGTCAATTGCTAAGGAACAGCTACATTTTTTGGAATAATTAATAATAGATATTTATTGAAGAAATGAAACTAAGAACATATTTAGTAGAGACAGTGTGCATTTATTATTCTGCAAAATGATACAGATATCGCCACATCAAAAAATAAGAAAATTAAAAACAAAAAAAGATGCTCTTTGGACGATTTCCAAATGGCCACATAAAAAAATGGGTCTTCTTCTAAAAATGGAACAGATATGTGTACTTCATTAAGATGTGTGATTACCATGGACAGTAATGCACATTTTACATCTGTTACTTATGCTTTTCAATTAAACTATTGAGGAATCCTTGGAGGAACGTCCTATTCCTCTGTTTCCAAGGTGATTTTCAACTCTTTCACATTTCAGTGAGGGAGTGTTCTTTGCAAAACATGTCTGCCAAGAGCCTCCCAGGCATGATGTAGAGGATAGGCCATTTCATGTGGGCAATATCTTCACTCTGTAGTGTGTCCAATATCTCGGTACTCCTGTGTTGTCATCCATAAACAGGAAGTGTGGACCTACTGCACCCCTAAAAAGATGAATGTGATCCAGGATAATTTCTGTGCAATACTTCTGCGATTTTATACTACCTCGCTCAAATATGTGACGTGGTTTTCTGCTATTGTGCATGATGCATTCCCAAACCAGCATGCCTGAGCTTACCAATCATGTACAAGGACATAATGTGTTCCCCTCTCTCTTCACACTGACTGGTTGCCAGAATCATTCATGACAGTGAAATGGAATTCGTCGGAATACATCAATCTGAACCACTGTTGTGACCTCAACTAATATGTTCCTTACACAACGTAATCTTTCTCAACAATGGCGTGGTTGAAGCATGATTCATCACACAGGCGTCCATGCTTACAGACCAACTGCATTTAATCGCTTTGAGATGGTACTGGCAGAAATATGAGTACCGGTAGAGGTTGTAAGCTCTGCAGCTATCTGACTTGTAGTGACATTTCTGTTCCTTTTCACCATTAGGCATACATATTGATCCTGTTGAGGTGTGATGTTCCTACTGCGACCACCGATATAGTATTTCCACCCTCAGGAGCCTTTTTTAATCAGGAGATGACATTTTGTCACACTTCCATTGCTGTGGCCACAGTGGTGACACTTTGAGCTGCTTCCAGCCATCCAACTGCTCGTCCACAATCATAATTACTGAAAGGATGTCTTGCAGACATTTTTCACTTAATTATTGCAACACCATACTGAATTTCACACACATAAGTTCCACAATGTATGATGCTCTTTTGGTCAAACACCTAACAACATGAATTTTTGAATAAATGAAGAGCTTGTGTGCACTGCCTTTTAGATAATGGGTCCTCCTCTACCAAGTCCTCTGCACTTGATTTTACTGGTATTGGTCAACTGTCGGCAATGCTACTTTGCATAAAGTGGTTATTCCTTAGCAGTGTAGAAGGTGGAGTCCGTTATAGTAAAAAGTGAAGTGCAATTTCTAAGAAGTTACTGTTAGGACAGACGCAACATTTGAGGGCTTTGTTACTGCTATCTCGTGGCACCATTTTGGTAATAAGGATGGGTAATTACACCACCATATGTTGCCTCAGTGTCTATATTCATATGCAGATGATGAATGACCTTGGAGTCAGAGGTCTCTTATGTAGAAACCAATCATTATACTGCCTAGCAAAAGCATGCTTCAGCTTATGCTGTTGATATTTGAATCTGTTTCCTAATGTAAGTGTTGAGACTCTCTCCACTGTAAGTGCTGAGATCCTATTGTAAGCACTGTGAATTAATGTGGCTGATCCTTGTGTGCATGAGTGTGATTAGTTGCATTTTGAGCATTGCACATGGGATGTCATTCATAATTTACCACCAGTTGGCAGAGGTACATTTTCTTGTCATGTCCAAGTCACCAATATGGCAGACCTGACAAATGCATCATTTGCTGCTGCTCTTGTGGTGCAACTATAAGTGCAGCACCATGGGCTGCCTGAATATCCTTAAAGATAGTAAATGATCTTGAGATCTGATCTGCTGAGTAAAAGTCAATATTGTATTATTAAGAAAAGCATGCTTTAGCTTATGTTGCCAGTATTTGGATTTCTTTCCTGACATGAGTATATTTTCATCATCAAGACTGCAATATGGAATGGATGGAAATTGTTGTTGTTTGCCTCGTACTGGTTTTATGGTATTGTCTATACATGGTAAATTGGTTCAGAGCTGATTAAAGAAAAATTAAAGCGATGTTTATAAATAGATAATGCCAATGAAAATCAGTGTCTTTTTGTTGCTCTGCTAGGATTGAGGATCGATCCTGGGACTCACTAAACTGTAGAATGATGCTATAAATGATTGCTGTAAAAGTGTACTTCTTCTGCCAGCGGATTTGGACTGATTTTTTTCCTGCTGAAGACTGATTTTTTTTCTGCTGAATAAACAAAGTTGCATCAGAATCTTCTCAGAGTGCCTTCATTGGATATGCACAGTATTTGATAGATGATATGCATAGTAACATGAGCCAGCCTTTTGAGCATGGGTACATGATTGAAGCCATTGTCTGTTGGCATGTATTTTGCTGTAAGGTTATGGGATGAAGTACGAACATCTAGTGGATAGTGTTGTTAGGTAGTTGATTGCATGTGTTTTGAGTGCCATTGTTTAAACTTTCCCTATCTCATGGTGCCATCAGTGCTTGGTAATTAGTAGCATTTATTATGGGTGTGCAGAACTTTTAAACTTTATTGGTCGTACTCACTGATAGATGGTACTAGTGAGAATACTGTCATTTTCCTGCTATGCTAAGGCCAAAGCTTGTTCCTGGGATCCATTGAATTGTAGCATGATGCTCCAAATGATTGTGCTAAAAGGGCATTGTTACGGCAAGTGTTTTTGGAACACTATCTTTTCTGCATAATGAGCAAAGCCAGTGCATTGTATTTATAAAAAATATGCTTTATGACTATAAGTTCTCTGATCAGTTGAAAATTAATTATTCATGAACATAAGTAAAAGTGTGGAAGAGTTGTTTTCAAAATAAAAAGTTATTTATCCTGAAAGAAAACTATATTTTTTAATATTTTCAATCCAGTTATATATGGCATGATTATTTTTAATATGACAGGTTGGTGATGTGGTTGCAGCATTAGTGACAGTGTCAGAAAATGAGGATTGGATTCTAGCTGAAGTTACCGGCTACAATCAAATTACAAATCAATACAAAATTGATGACATAGATGAAGAGATGAGAACTGAGTATATTATTGGCTATAACAAAGTTATTCCTCTTCCTGTAACAAGGGCTAATCCTGAAACTAACCCTAACGCTCTCTTTCCTAAAGGAGCTCTTGTCCTGGCCTTATATCCACAGACTACCTGCTTCTACAAAGCCATTATACATAAGCCTCCAAGAAAAGCTCATGATCCTTATCAAGTTCTATTTGAAGATTCCTCGTACACAAATGGGTACTCTCCACCTGAAAATATACACCAGCGTTATGTGTTACATTATTTGGATAATAAAATAAATGATGAATAAAATATATATGCTTTATTATTATGTTTGTGTAAATAAAAATTGGAAGGCTTGTTTGTAAATTGTTATTAATAGGCGAAAAAATTGGAGGACTTACTCTTTTTTGATATAGTCTTGTTGTTTGTGGTATGTATGGATGCTGGAGAATATATATATAAATTGTGATTAGTCACTTAGTTTTCATTTATAATTTTTCAACACATTTTCTCAAGTCATTACGACAATTTGGCATTTTTTTGTATAATTTGCAGCATAACAGGATAAATCTATCTCCTTAAAAGATATAGCAAATAGTTATAATGCATTTCTTTAAAAGTGAGAAAAAAATAACAAAAAAATGCTAAATATAATAAATTGAAAGAAATTCAAATCAAACTTTAACTGCACATAAACATTAGACAGAAGTATAGATTGGAAAAGTTTATCACAGTTGATTTAAGCGGAGTTTTTGAAATATTATTAAATTTTTACTGTAGTATTTTCGAAATAATAATTTAAACTAACTAATTTAAACTTTTATAATTTATCGTAACACATAAGCAGAAAGCTCAGTACTTATTCCACTCTTTTAACTAATAGCTTATAATTTTTAAAATTTATTTAATTGATTATTTAAAATTTGGATTACATCCAAAAAAATTTTACAGTTTCCAAAATCTTGCCAACCTGATTTTAAATTGATTGATCTATATCAGGTTTTTCTTTTAGACTTGGTACATTTAATTAATTTATTTAATTTGGCCATATACCACTGATTAAATTTGTTTAAGTTTTTGGTTGGACTTGAAAGGCATCACATACTTGAAAATTATCCATTTTGTATTGCATTTATGGTTGGAATTGAGCATCCTTTTTTTTTAACCATTTAACTTCGGCTACATTAATGAACAATTTAGCTACTCTAATCTGTATAAATTGTAAGAAATCAATGATTTAATATGAAATTTTGCCTTCATTACATTGTTCATTATGTAGTTGGCTAGCCCATTGTATTATGATATTGCACCAGTCCCCTGAAGAGGTATTATGGGAGAAGTTTTCTTTATATTTTTATTTATTATATTTTTAAATGCTTTTGGTTTATTCTGTTTTTGCTTTAATAAATTATTCTTTTTTGACTTTTTATTTTGAAATATTGTTAGATCTACAAAGCTGTACAGTAATTCCCTTACATAAATTTGAAGTTATCTAAGTATACGAAAGCCATAACATTCAAACTGAAACTTTCCAATTGAAAATAATGGCTTTTAAACAGTTTTGTCTTTCTCGATTTATACTATTCACATCAAACAATATTTACATGGTTAATTTATAAAATAATAATAGTACTTCTGTATTAATCGTCAACTGCGAAAGTTAACTCTCTGACTGCTCAATTTGTGGCCGAAATCGCTTAAAAAATTGTGTATTTTTTTGCATATTTTAAATATATATATATTGGATAATTGAAATATGCATTTTTTGTTTCTAGCAAAAAAATTTTATCATGAGAATCTAAGCTGTCAGAAAAACCAATTTCAGATGCTATAACAAAATAATAATAATAATAAATTTCAATTGAATTACAGTTAATTTCTATTTATTGCATAATATAAAAAAGTAAAATATATAAAACTTAAGAAAATATAGTGCACCAAGAAAAAACCTTAAAAATATAGTTTAGTATGATAGAGTTCAAAACAGGATTCAAGGTGAAATCCAACTTCACAGTCTTTGGACCAGATTTGTGTTTCTTTGCAAATTTTTTTTTTCCCCCATTTGCATCTTTTCTTGCAGCTTTCTTTCATCAATCGCTGAATGTTTTCTAGCAGCCATTTCTGATTAGGAAAAGTGTGTGTAGTGAAGTTAACATCTAATAGTGTATATAATTTATTTCACTGGTTAAACAGTGAAAAGGCGGGATGTGCTCGATAAAGGATTAAAAACACATGCCCTCGAAAATCGTGGGATGAGCAAATTTTTTTTTCCATTTGCATCTTTTCTTGCAGCTTTCTTTCATCAGTCGCTGAATGTTTTTTAGCAGCCATTTCGGATTAGGAAAAGTCTGTGTAGTGAAGTTAACATCTAATAGTGTATATAATTTATTTCCCTGGTTAAACATTGAAAAGGCGGGATGTGCTCGATAAAGGATTAAAAACACATGCCCTCGAAAATCGTGGGATGAGCAAATTTTGCTACGTTTGAGTTGGCCATGGAAATTGCAAGATGAGCAGCCAGAAGATTAACTACCATTAAACCATGAAATTTTGCAGAGATATCCTCAAAGTTACACCAATCATTGCTGCTGAATTCTGAAAGAACTCTTACCTTTTAATTTAATAAACAATCAGTATTTAACTCACTTCATTTTTTCTTTTCATAAAAAAGCTTTTGTTGATTTCTGCTATTTTGTTAACCCCTTGGATTTTACTGGAAGCTCTGTTTAGAATGCTGTGAGTGCAAATTTCCCACAGCTAATTCTTCCTAGAATACTATAATTTTGAAAATAATCCACTGCTTCTTTTTCTGTAAAAGGAACATCTCAAATTTTAATAGGCTTAAAAGGTGGCTTATCAAGAATCAGTTAGAATTATAGCAAACAAAAGTACAGATGTTTGTTATGAGTGCGTTTTTATGTTACAAGATCGTACTGCGTGGTGACAGTTTCTCAGTCAATAGGATAATATATATGTATCAATAATGTAATTTGTATATATAAGTATTCATAGTGTAATCAATATGTAATTTATATATGTGTATGTGTGAGAGAGAGAGAGATTCAAATTAAATAACTGTGTAAATACATATTATGAGAAAACACGGAAGAAAATTCAGTCGTGGCTGATGATTTAAACACATAATTTTATTTTTCCTAACAGAGCAAGCCTTAATATCCCTAAACAGTTTCACACAGTATCATTTATGGGGTTAAGATGCACACCACAATTTTATATAGCTTACATTTTCAGAACAATGAATGTAAGCTAGCAGACACTAAGTGGCATTCTAAGTTGTGGGAAGAAGAAGTAGATAAAAAGATATGCAATAGTAATAGCAGTATTTATAAACTGAGTTGCAATGCAAAAGGATAATATGACATAATGCCGATTAGTTTTCAGATATGACATACTTTAGATTCCAGAAAGAGAACATAGCGAAAGTAAAATCAGAAATTAAAAGGACTTGCTAAATTTAATTAGTAATTTTGAGTTATGTATTTTAATAAGCGACAGGATCCCTCAAGTATGGGATCGAAAATTCCATTTGGACTCCTCTTCAATATCTAGAAGGAAAAAAAGTAATTTCCTGATCTGTTCAGAAGTGCTTTGGAGGTCATCAAACTACATTATTTCTTTGCTTCCTTCATCTCTTATGTGAATGAATTGGTCAGATCAGTTTTCACCACTACAGAATTGAAAATTAACCTTGAATTCTGTGCTAGAAAATCATTTTCTCTTCTGCTTTTTCACAATTGCATACACATTACAAATTGATATTTTCCTAACTAAATTGTGTTTTAAAAATGTAGCATTATTATATGAAAAAGTATAATTTCATGGTATTAGAAATTTGAGTTCTGTTAATTTGATTTAGTAAACTAAGTAAAGATTTTTTAAATTGTTTTAGGTAAGGTTTTTAAGGTAAGTAATTACATATTTGAACTGTAATATTGTTATAATTAATTAATGATTGTATAGAATGTAGTAAGATAAATTTTATTGGCTGAATTTTTTATGTATGATGGAATGGTGTTTTTTTTTTTTTTTTTTTTTTTTATTTTTTTTTTTTTTAAGTATAATGGAGTGTTTTAGTGCAGTTCAAAAAGGTGAGTTTCCTTTTTGAACTGCACTAAAGAACGGAGGCCTTCGGAAGTAACTGCCAGAACTAACCTTTAACCGTTGGTGAATAAATATACATCAATTAGTCTGGGTTTGTCTAACAGGTGGATAACTTTGCATTGTAGAAATCTGTGGTGTCTTCTAGTTTTGCATAAAATAAGAAAGTTAGAAAAGTCTTAATTAAAAGCAGTTTCTGTAATACTTTAAAATTTGTTTTTATTTCAGTTGTGTAATTGTCAGAATTTTATGGTCATATTAAAAAAAATTCACGCTCCCAATAACTACACCCAGGCGAACAATTTGAATTCTAGGTTCAACATAGCACCTGTCATCAACTTCATCACAGATAGATTTAACTGTCAATTTCCTACAGATGCAATATTCCTTGATATCACGAAAGTGTTTGACAGGTTATGCCATCATGGACTCATGTACAAATGGATTCAACTTAATTTTCTTGATCATCTCATCAGACTGATAGGCTTCTTTTTCAACAACAGGATTTTCACAGTAAAGATTGGTACTTCTATGGCCACCATAAGAAAAATTGTAGCAGGCGTACCGCAAGGATTGGTTCTCTCACTTTATCTTTACATCTTCACCTATGGCATTCCAAAGATCCTATAGTTGATCTCTCCTTTTTTCCTGATGACACAACAATCATATCTCAAGCATGTAAGTTAAAACTATCAGAATGGAACTGCAAAATTGTTTACTGAAACTTGAAAATTGGCTAACGCTTTGGAGAAATCACATGCGATAAAACAAAAGCAATCATCTTCTGAAAAGCAATCACTGACAATATCAATAAAAGCAGTCATCTTCCACAAAGACCAATAAAAAGATTACTCCCCCCCTCATTTTGTTTGATATCAAAATTAATTGGACAACAGAAACAAAATATCTTGGAATCACTCTCAATCAGAAACTTGTACTTTACGACTCGCAGGCCAAAAATTTAATATCACTATGGCTACCATGCGACCACTCTTAGGTAAACACAGCACTATGTCTATTATTGACAAACTTATCCTTTACTGCTCAGTTCTCCATCCTGCCTTACTTTATGCTTGCCCAATCTGGGATCATGCTGCTAAAAAAAAAAACTCAAACAGTTTCAAATGCTTCAAATAAAATATTAACACTTAATGAATGGGTCATGTAAATTTACATTTTTCCAGTGTGACATTCCTAGGAAAGGCCACATAGACTTTTGTTTTCACTTCAATTTTCAGTACATTACATTAGTTTTTCATTTTATGAACACTGTGTTATTTTTTCTTGGTACCATTACTATAGTACTATCTCTCTGTTGATTCTACTGCAGTTTTGCTTTGTAGGTAGTATTTTTAAGTAATTTCATAACATTTAAAATGACAAGCATGAAAGTTTTTTCTTCAAAAGATGCGGACATTTGTGGGGAAGTTTATCATATAAGTTATCCTATGTAGGAAATGATAATGAATCAGAAAACTGTAAGCGAAACAAGATATATATGTCAATTCTGTCAGGTTCCATTTCACAAGGGTGAATGTTTTACAAAATAACACATTTATAAAAAATACTAGACACGTTAATAAATAACTTTGTAAAATATTATGAGAAATGGTGTTGATTAAATAAGACTACAATGCTTTAAAATCATAACAAACTAAATTGTACCACAGCGCTTAGTGAGCCATGGCCTGCAGTTCCTTATATATGCTTTCTTGACCTTGGGCCCTGGGATGCATGATCTACCTTGGAGAAATGGTCAGCTTTTGGCAGGACCCCCATTGTTAGTCCCCAAGCGAACTTGATACTCATTTTATCGACCTGCTCAAGGAATGAAAGACTGAGTCAACCTTGCCCAGCCCATGATCGAACCGCGGACCTGTGGTGCTGTTGCGCAGTGTGCTGCCATTGCACAACCAGGCCTTTTTAAAATCATACATGCATGTTTATTTTATTTTTCTAAAAATTGCTCAGAAACCAAGAAAGGCAGAGCAGATTCAATCCATCCATGTAATATTAAAAGAGAATATCAATACCCCATGGTATATCCCAACTTATAGATTCATCATGATCTAAAAATTAACTCTACAGAAAATTACATGATATATATGGCCAAAAAATTCTTCTGTTCAGTTTAAATGCATCACAACACCATTTATAAGCATGCTAAGACATTCTTCACATCCAAGAGAGAAGCATCAGTAACCCTCTGGCATCGTTCACCCCCTAACAATGGCGTCCACATTAGTACCTTTATATTCAGTTAACTCTGCGGTTTTCTTCCCTGCAGTTGTTTTGACATCAAGTGACTTCTCTGGTTACCCATCTCTGGTGCAGACTTGATTCTCTTTGCCCCTTACTTCAAACAACACTGGTTTATTTAGTTTTGTTTTTTATCTCTTTCTTTTGATCTAATGCCTAGTAAAAAGGTGTTTTGCACTTTGTAACTCAATTTCTAACATATGATCTCAGATACTTGATAACTTTGATATGTTTACACAATGTTAAAATCCAATTACCTTGTATAAGGAATGGAGATTTGTAATTGCTGTTGTATTTAAGCATTCAACAGCCATCAACAAGTAGTTACGCTGATTCACTTGTGAAGACCTGCCCATTTTTATCCAAGTTATTTTGTCATTGCATTGTATTTTTTTAGTGTTTTTTGTTATTAATGTCTTGAATTAATTTTGCATTGCTTTAAAATAAGAAAATGGAATATATATTGAATATAATAGTTTCTACAAAAAGACTTTCAAGAAGAGAACGGTTAAAATTAAATTATGCCATTCAAGAAAAGACTTTGAAGAACCGTGAATTTTCTCAATTGTTTCTTGCAAGCTTATGAAATTGGACTGAAAATTTCAGTAAAGCTCTAAATTTTGCAGTCATTGGTCAAATTGTGATACACAAAATTTAGATAACAATTTTATGATTTTTCACAAAATTGTGTTTCTCTTGTTTTGTTGCTAACTCTGTAATACTTTCCTCTGAATCTAAAGTGCATCGTGTCTGAAGACTATCCAACATTATGTCATCTTATTCTTCTGCATTGTGGATGGCTCTCATCCTCTTGCAGAGCTCAAAATGTAAACAAAGGAACAGAGTTTATAAATACCGTTTTTTCTACACTGCTTATCATAAATTAAGGAAAAATCAAAATTACTGAAAAAGTTACATGTAAAATTTTATGAAACTTACCCACAATATACAACCACATCAAATAACATAAAAAGAAATTACTGGGCAATTATGGTAGTATAGAAATTAGCACATGCATAAAATGAACAAATCGAAGGTGTCACTTTCTATAGAAAAAGTACCTTCAATATGGAAAATGATCGCCTCTAGAAGTAATACAGCGATGTGTGATGCTTTCAATTATGCGGCCTATCAGTTCCATAGGAAGCGAGAGCTATTGCTCTTGCAAAGCAGTTGCAAGGGTCTGAGGGGGCGGATTGAGAACAGCTAGATGTCTTCCTAAAGCATCCCAAACCAGAATGCGAGCCCTGTGTGGGCTTGCGTATTTGTCCTGTAACAGGAAAGCATCACCTATTGCCCCGGCATATGGGCGCACACAAGCATCAAGGATGTCATCTCTATAAACCTGAGCATTCATGGTTCCCCTTGGAAAGACATGGAGGTAAGTGCATCCACCCAAAGAGATGCCACTCCAAACACAGACATTGCCTTTTCCATATGCATCTCTTTGATGGATGTTTGACAGATGATAATGGGGTCCAGGTTCTCTCCATATCAAATAATGCCTACTATAGCTTTCTAGACTAAACCTGGAGTCATCCGTAAAGAGAACAGCTCTCCATTGATCAGGCATCCAGCGGACATGTTGTCGTGCCCGCTTCAAACGGTCCCTCCTGTGGCGTGACATAAGCCCTTGCATACAGACCACCTTTGTGAAGCCTTCTACGCATAGTTGACGTTGACACCAGTCGGAATAGCGGTTCTATTCCTGCGTATATATAATGTCAAATATCGGTGCTCATCGTAGCAGTTCGCCATCCTTGGCTGAACTTCCTACATGCAGAATCTGTGGTTTGAAATTGCCTCCAAAGTCTATGAACCACAGAAGGACTCACATTTAGCCAACTCGCCACTTGTGTTTGACTTTGTCCTGCCTCTAGACTCCCAATGGCTCTCCATCATAGTTCTGCAGGCAAATGATACCTGGAGGTCATTGTTATGAATTAGCTATCTCAGATTTCTGATGTCACTATCACAGTGAAATATGTGGGCTTGCTGTTAAATATGGACTTTCTTGCTCCTCGCAGATGACGAATTCCGAGTGCAGTGCCACTAATTTGCATATTGCAGTTTTACTCAGCTACTCTTACATGGCAACATATTCAAATTTTACATGGTTTGGCTTATTTTTCAGGGAGTTGTCGCTATTTTTGTGATTTTTCCTTAATTTATGATAACCAGTGTACTTTGCATTCCTGTTGCGTAGCATCTGCTAGCTATTATTCATTTGTTTACTGTTTATGTATAGTCTTGGGTGTTCAAATCTGTGGCCACGACTGAATGTTCTCTACTCTGTCATAATAAGTACCTATGTGGTTGTTTAATTCAAATTCTCAAGTTATCGATGGAAATTATTACATTTAGCATATAATATTGCAGTTTCCTATAAGTTACACTTCGGAAATTACTTACGGAAGTTACTTATGGAATGTGTAACTCTCATAACTCGGGAAGGTTATTGTAAATATTACTCACTACAAAATGTTGAAATCTAGCATTTTCTAAATCTTTGCTTTGATAAACTAGTCAGCAATCCAAATAATGCACAAAATTTTGGGTAATTAAATTCCATTCCTTCATCAATGCAGTCTTCAGGGCATTTTCATTTCTAAGAGGAGGATGTTTACATGAAACAGCTTTTTTGAGGTAGTCCCGTAATTTCTCTATTATGTAAAGTTCAGGAGATTTTGTTAGCCACAGTGTTTGCTTAATATCTTCAGTTTCAAGGAATTCCCCCAAACAAATTTTGCTCGATATGGATGAACATTATTGTCCATTAATGAAAAGTCAGGTACATGTGCACCTCTGCAAAGTCTGAAATCTCTGACTAGTCATAGATTCGCTGTTGAAAATGTGCATAGGCGTATGTCCATCTATTGTTATGAAATTCGCACATCTCACTGCTTTCATAATTATCTTCTGCTCCTACATGATTCAAAATGATATTTAAGAGCCATAATAAATTGTTTTGTGTCCTTACACAACACTGAAATCAAAAGCTGTGGTGCAAAAATTTATTTAGACATTCACTTTGCACAACACACTTGATTCGCCATCAGATGCTGTAATGCCTTGATTTGCATATCAGAAACTGTTGAATCATTTTTGATTCATTACTACTAATTAAGCTTGTATTTCACATGTACCCTGCAAGAATGGATTACGTCGATTTGGTATTTCATGGAATATCATCATTTTTTAGGAGTACGCAGAGATAAATTTAGACATGAGTGTATTATGAACTTTGAGTACCTATCATAGCTGTTAATCGTGGTCAGCGCAGCCACAGCAGGTGGCAAACTTTTAAGAATTCACATAAGCACCGAGAGGAGAAATTTAGGATTGGCAAATGCTTTAAAATTTAAGAGACAATGAGCACAAAATTTGGGAGCGGCAAATTTTTTAGAATTTAAGATCCACATTATTTGCAAAGAATATAAAGTAGTGCCAGCCTTGCTACTAATCAATAGAGAAAATTCTTGTGGGCAAATGGACTGATTCATTATGTCAGATTTTATCCCAAGCTGTATGTTTCAAAATACAATTGAGACTTCTTTCATGTTACTGAATGCTAAGCGATTTTCTTCCTGTTATTTACAAAGCTTGGTATATAGCTGAATGTCCATATCTAAAACAAAAGTCTATGCTTTATTGATAACAAAGTTATATTCAGATTTGTTTTTATTATCGAGTGCATTTTTAAGAGATAAGCTTCATTTGAAAGTTTTGAGCGGTTTTCAAATAATTTGCAGTAATATCTTGCTTTTGAAAACTTTTTTTTATTAATTCTTAAATCTAAAAAGTGCTTCATTTTGTAATTTTGGTTTCAGAAAATGTTAAAATGCTGAATACAAAAAAACCGAGAAAGATTATTTGAGGAGTATGCTGCGTATACCAAAAAATTTTAAAAGTACAAAAGTAATTTTTTTTTTTTAATTTTAAAAGATGTATAACAAATTTACCTGTCAAGCTCAAAACTTGTGTAAATTTGTGTTATGTTACAATTTATGGCATTTCAACAGTGTATAGCAGTATTTTAAATATGCATTATATTGTTCTTAATATTCTGGTATCAAAATTTCTTTTACGTCATTTTATTTTTGTTGGGCAAAATATCTCTTGCTTACACTTGTAATGCTGAGCTGCGTGTTTTAATTTCTTTGCGAACTGTAACTTTTAATGTTTTATTGTATATTTTAATGAATATGCATACAAAATTTACTTCTTTTTAACCTGCAACAAATACGTTTACTTCAGGAACAAATATTTCGCCCTGTCAGACTGCTTTTCGCTGAATCAAATCAAACAGTTAGGCTGTGAATATCGCCCATAATAACAAAATAAGGTTATTCAGGCACATGCATAAATTTTCTGTGACAGTGGTGCCCAGAATTTGAGACAGTAATGTGGCAGGCATGAGAAATAAAACATGAAGAAGAACAAGAGCCATACCTTGAAGAGATAAATTCTGCATGACTGTGGCTTCACCTATGGTGCCAAAACATATTCATTTCAGTCATCATTCCGAGGTAGTAGAAAAATGAAATTTCTATTCCGTGAAAAAGTTCTGCTATATGCAGTGCCACCTGAAATTTTTCCTTTGACAACTTCATATTCTTAAAGCACTCAACAATTTGCAGTAGTTTTCTGAATAAATTTATCAACCACAAGTCCAGCATTATTGTAGGAGCTATTTAATATTGACTAGAAACTTTCAGGTCCCATAATAAATTCTCAAGTTTAGTACCAATTTTAACGGGTTTCTTACGCAACTAAGGGGGCTGGCTTGTCGCCGATGTTTCTTCTGTGAATTTTGGGGTAAAATTCACAAAAAGAAGCCATATGACTCTGATTACATCGAATACAAATCAGTTGCTCTTCTTTCGGTAAATCACATCCATACACCTGTGGCAGCAGAATCACATCATAGTGCTACAAGTAGATCTAAATCTTCTAATATTAGCATTCAGATTAAGAATTGGCTTCCTTTCATAAATATTTCTTTCGGCATCCCTCATCGTCAGAGAAGTGAAAAATACTTGCATCCATAACATTGAAATTATTCGTCATTGAAACTGTTGCAAAACTTCCTTTGAGGAGGATGTTGTCATGGCTGGAACATTTTTGGTCTCGGTAGAAATGGTCTGAGCAAGAGTCAGCTTAGCAACCTTGCTTGGAGTAATCCAGTCATTGTCCATTTTCATCAGTGGTTTGCATGATTTTCAATCATCTGAAAGGCAGGTGACTGTGGCAGTGGCTTTCTTAAGTGTCTTTTTTTTTCTTCCTACAGGGTTCATACAGTCCGTATGTTTTATGCAATCGATTTTTGGTACTGAAAAGTCCTTAATTTCAGCCAAAATGGGTAGAAGTCATCAAGTCAAAATGTAGTCATCAAGTCAAAATGGGTAGAAATGGGTCATCTGAAATTTCTGTCTGTTTTTACGACTGCCATTTTGAGTGTGAATAAGCATTTCGGAGAAATATTTTTGGCAATTCACTGACAAATATGGTTTTCTTTTGGATGGGTTATAATTTGTTTCTATTTCTAATATAAATGGTGGGATACTTGAGTTTCTGAGCAAGAAGTGAAACATAAGCATTTTGAAATTCTTTCATTTTTTCTAATGGAAGAGCTTTTAAACAACATTTTGCTTTTGGAGATGTGAATTCTTATATTAAAATGTTTCTAAATTTGGCGACTTATCAATATTTTGGCGATTTTAAGATCAGTTTCTGTAGAAAATTTTAATTCCAAAATCTGAGAATTTTCGAGAATTTTTTTTTTAACATTGTAACATTGATGAATTTCATTAGAAAAATGGTAATATTTTTATTTTTTTGCTATCATAGTATAAAGTTTTACTTTTGCCACTTATTATACAATATTTTGAATCTGAAAAATAAACAAGGTATAATGCTATAAAGTACAATTTACAAAACAATTCCTAGGAAAAGCAAAATAGCTATGTAATTAATTAATATCTTCTTTTAAATTTTTTCATGGTAAGAGTTTTACCCATGTTATTGTCTCAGAGTGTGCATCAATTTTCTTCATAAAATTAATTTTACACTTTTTCTCTCTGATTTTTTTTTTTTCAAAAATATTTCTGGCTTTTTTCTGTTACAGAATTGGTATGGTTAATTTTTCTTAAGGATTTTAGACATTGCAGGTTGGAAAGTTTAGAATGATCTGAAGGCAAGATTTATAGACCCACGATTCCAGAAAAATGTGACAAAATGAAAAATACCTCCATGGTATTAACATGTAATGGATGTATTTTACAGAAAGTTTGTGATGAATCTCTTAATTTTTGGAGAATGTCTGGAACAACAATGAAAACATAATATTTGAATGTTTTACATCTGATACTAGAATCTTTTTCATAACATCTTTATCTTCCCTATTTTTCACTAGTTACAAGTATGGAAATTATCAAAAATGCTTCTAACAGGGTTCGTACGGTCCTTAAGAGTCCTTAGGTTTTTTTGAATCGATTTTTTGACCTTAAAAGTCCTTAATTTCAGCCAAAATCGGCAGAAGGTCCTTAATTTTAATCATCTGAAATTTCTGTCTGTTTTTACGACTGCCGTTTTGAGTGGGAATTAGCATTTCGGTGGAATATATTTGGCGGTTCACTGATATATGGTTATCTTTTGATTAGATGATGGGTTCATGTCTTATAAATTTGTTCCTATTTATAATATTATAAATAGTGGGATACTCAAATTTTTAAGCAAGAAGTGAAACATAAGCATTTCAAAATTAATTTTTTCTAATGAAGAGTTCAAGTTTTCGCTTTTCGTGATGTGAATTTTTTTATTTAATGGAGCTAAATTTGGTGACTTATCAACATTTTGGTGATTTTAAGATAAGTTTTTATAGAAATTTTTTAATTCCAAGATCTGGAAATTTTTTGACGATTTTTTTAATACATTGTAAATTCATAAATTTCATTAAAATAAAGTTCGGATGTGACGTTAATGAAATTCACTCTAATCTCTATCAACAGTAATTTCATATTCCTTGTGAGATATTTTATGTTTTCCATTGGGAAAATAAAAATGAGAATATATGAATTGGGATCTCCTCAAATAACCTTTACTTTGTAAAATAAATATTAATTATGAAAATTTTCCGCTGTAGATTATTATTCCACCAAAAATCTTCTAAACTTCATTACAGAATTTGCCATTTAAGAGTATCTTAGTAAAGAAAGATGCAAAAAGGCGATTAACATATAAAGATAAGTAAAAGACCTTAGTAAAAAAAGATACATCTATGTAGAGAAAAGTGTTATGCATTCAAATTATAATGTAATCAGTGCAAAATTTAGAAAAAGATAAAACTAACTGTTGAAGTTAGTGTCACTTTTAATCAAGAGTTGATTATCATTCATTTAAAAATCGTGGTTCACATTTATTCTTGTTAAATCAATATGGAATGTACAGAGACCAAATGTTATTGATTTCAACCAATCCCATGTGGCACAGCTGCAGTGGGGTCATGCCATCAGTTTGCTTAGGAAAAGTTCGCGGTTATAGTGTTTGGCTCCCTTCTGGTGCATGCAGAAGGCGTGCACATAGTCACCCCCCTATGGGGCCAAATACCCTAACCGGGGATTTTGACACAAAATTTCAGTTACCATTCATTGATAACACGCCAGCATACAAGTAGACAGTGTTAAGGAAAGGATGCACAAATCATTAGAATTCACACTGACATACAATGAATTTATGATTCAAAAACAGTAGAAAGATTGCGTAAATTTGGTACCAGACGCTAATAATGAATTGCTGAAATCAGTGCATTAGAATTTAGCTTTATGTTTTTCACGTATAAATAAGGAAGAAATATAATTTTCATTTTTTGTTTCTCAGCAAATGTGATAAAATATATAGTTCTGGTTGTGGCCACTAGATCGTGCCACCACCTAACAAGACGACAGTACTGCTCTTTAGCGGTCCCCAAGCAAATCTTCTCATTTCATCTTGAAACTTCATAAATGTAGAACGCATTTTGACAGCGCTCTTGCATTTAAGTGGGATTTAACGGTGATCTTATGACTATTCTGTATTAGTTTTATGTTGTGTTACAGATGAGTATCTTGTGTTACTGATTTATCTACTAATATTATGACTTTAGTTACAGGTAGCTGGACTGAGTCAGCCAACCATATGTTACGAAGATCATGGAGCTATCAGTACTACCGAATGGGCAACGTGCTTGGGTTATAGTGTTCTTTGCCTTTCTGTTGTCTGTTGTGGTGTCTAGTGTATCTTCTTCTTTCAGCCTATTAAAAGCGGCTATTCAGAACTTCCAGATACATATCGTAGTTTCATTAATCAGTTTCCAGCCTTGGTCAAAAATCTGAGTTTACTGCTTTCAATTTTCACAGCTCTTATGGTCTTGAAATGTGGTGATCGATTAACTATTTTTGTTGGAGGACGTTTTGCGTTGTTGGACTCGGTTTATGTTGTTCTGCAAAAGCTACTGGTTTTGTTCTTTTTAGCTATGGAGCTTTGGTAGGGATCGGCTCAGGTTTAGTGGTTAATAGCTTCCTTTCTCAAATTATAAGTTTGTTTACCACCCGCAACCCTTAGCTTTCGCTTTGTACATGTGCTGAGCGTGTACTGCAACAGTTGTGCTTCCCTTTTTAATTGATTTGGTGTTAGATGTTTATGGGGGGTGTATAGTCCTTTTTGTTTGATGTGTTTTACGTGTTTAGCTGCTGCTACATTTGAAAGACCCCAATATTATTTTGTTACAGTTTCAGAGAAGATGGAAATTGGGGATGCTGGGGAATAAGATAGGCCAGAAATAGTTATTTCTGTTCCCGAGGTCTCAATTTCTAGTTCCTTAAAATTATGCCAAAATACTGGGGATTCCGTAGGTTTGGAACTGCTGAAGAAATAGGAATTGCGGTTGATAGCAGTGCCTGTTGCTTCCACTGGATTTGGCAGTGCTGGTTTGTCATCACTTTTCAATGATGGGCTGAAAGAATATAGGTTCTCTATTGGTCATGCTTATTACTTTTTGATGACGGTTTTCGTCAGATTCATATATGGCTTGTTCTGTGCGCAGTCCCGTATTCCAAGGAATTTTGAATTTTTCATTTCACCTTTGGCCAACATTGATGGCACTGTTCTACTCCTTGACGTGATACAAGACTGTAACTCATTATCTGGTCGTTATGTGTCATATGGCTATCGCTGTCATAAATGGCGAGAATGTAGGTTCTATCCCTAAAAGTTTTGCTTTCGTAAAGTTCTTGCAAGGCATTTTTGCTTTATTTTTTCTATTGTTGGATAACTATGTCAAGAAAAACCATGATGATGGCAATGAATGCTGCACTGTTAAGTTCAGCAGCAATAGTTTCATTTTGTCTCAAACCAACGTTGGTGAAATGTTACTGTTCATTAAACACAAAATCCACTCATATTGTAAAGTAGAAATGCTTTAAGTGTTTTCAAGCGTCATTTCTTTTATGTATACATTTAACATTTTTAGTTTTCAGCTTCTTTTTTAATTGATTTGGGCATTTTTTTGTAACTTTTGACAAGCATCAGAATTGCTTTGTTTGCTTACTGTATTAGTGTTTGTTTAATATGTTTTATTAGAGTGCATGCTTCCTTGTATAATATGAAACTTTTAAAGTTTTTAATGATCTTTTATATTACTACTTTTTTTTTGTGTGTGTGTGTGTGTATACCATTTTTTATAGTATAATAAATTGAATAGTAAATCATGATTGAATAGACTGGTTGCATGGGACTTTCGTGGTTTCTGTTATGTGTCACGTGAACACAAATCAGTCTTTTCTCTCTCTCTCTTTTTTTTTTTTTTTTTTTTTTTTTTTTTTTTTTTGGTTGTTGTTGTTACAAGTCCTTCATGAAGGCATGTAATAAATTATAGATTAAAGGAAAATAGGTAAAGTAGAAGTATACATAAAGAATATGTGACAGGGAGACACATATGTTAAATGTAAAGTTACTTTCACAGGAAATTCTGGAGATCTGGCAAATGCACTAATGTAATACCATAGATATTTAAGTAGAAATTTAATTGAACACATGTACATACCTTTAAATACATGGCTATACCAATAATACAGTACATATATTGACAGACACAATTATTTAAGCATTCTAGAGCACTTTTCGTACATAGTGGTTGTGAATCTAGCATAGGTACACATACATACATGTGATGATATGCTTCTTTTTATAAGAACACAGCGCGCTCACCATCAAGATCACGTGACCGCTTCTCAGAGATACGATACGGGAACAAAAATGAAGTTCGAAACCAAAGGACTCTGAATGATTATGATGGTATTCCACTTTTTATGATGCTATGGACTGACCTTTCTATTTTTATTTTTATGTGTCATCTTTGTGTTAATTATGCCTGTTATGTTCGTGTGTTTTCGTAATTAAACTACTAAATGTTACTATAGTTGTCATCAATAAGATTGTTGCTGTAGTTCATAAGTAGAACTACATCCCACATACATACATACACACATGCATACACAGATACATGCATTCATACATACATGCTATATGAATACAACACATATATTAACAAACACAACTATATATATAAGTACAGTATTTTTCTTACAAGGTGTATGAATCTAGCATAGGGGCACAAGCATACATGGATTCATACATACGTACACACATACTTAAAAGAAACCCGGATTGGTGCACGCTAAGAAAAAAAAATTACTTAAATAAACTGTTACTTATTTACTTTAAAAAATCTTACAAAAATTGGGTGGCTGATTTTTTTTATGAAACTTACTCATTTATCTTACAAAATCTTACTTAAAAAATATGACTTACAAGACCACCAGTGAAACAGTAAAATCGCTGAACTCTGGTTTCACCATGTGTAACATCTATAACAGGCAGTTCCCTTAGAAAGCCCTCCACAAAAGCATCCGTCCCCTTAGGCATGTAACCGTAGTGTACTTCCCCATAATTAACTAAACCAAACCTTAGTTAATTATGGAGACCAATTACTTAAGAACATCTTAGAAAAGAAAAATACATCTAAGCACAGAAAAGCATTATGCATTCAAATTATAAAGTAATTAGTGTGGGAATGATGGCTTATCATTAAACATAGATCACACCCACTGTTCAAAGTATCAGGTTTTATTTCCCGGTTCACAGAAGAAAGGATAAACGGGATGAGTATGTTTAGGAGAGGAATCATAACATTGGTTCCAGTATGGACAGGTACATGATGCAGCTGATCACCTATGTGCAGCCACTCTAGATAAGTCCAGGTCTGATCACCTACGCATGACCAGTAAGCGTCTTATTGTAGCTCCTTCGCAAGAGTTCCATTAGACTATTTTGTTGATCTTCTCGAACCCAGTAAATGTCTGTATCACTTTTTAAACTTTTGCCACCAAATATCATTGCTCTGTGAATTAAATAATGAATGATCTGTATAAATGTATAAGTTTCTATCATTGTGATAAAACAACGGTACCTAGAGCCATCAAATTTTCAATAACGTAACCCTCCTCCGAATATGGACATCTGGAATCCAAATTTGGAATTTGTTTTAGTATTAATTTCATATTTTGTAACACCTTAAGGAATTCATTCTTGTGGAATGGTGTTTGATATACCTGGGTGCCTAGTTGAGTGGCTGGTTCATCATCGTTATGCAAATGCATGTCGTCCATTTGTTTTTCTAATTGTTTATATTGATTACTGGTTTTGAGCGAAGTCTCCTCATCAGATTCAATGTCCGTTTGTCTATGGCGCAACATTCTTTTTCTATGTTCTTTGAAACCAGTGGTGGATACTGTTATAAAATTAACGAAACAGAGTGATGACTAAATGAATTTCGGACTTTAATAAGCAAAAATGCGGAGAAGCTTAACATACGTCTTATTGCTTACATAGCAACTTTAGAATGACTGAAAAAAAAGTGATGCCAGATGCATAAAACATAATAATACAACAAAACAATGATGCCACTGAGCTGCACGTAATATTAATTTTAAATGCTCGATTCTCAACAGCCTCCTTCGAGCATGAAAATTGTCATTGCTCATATAGGTTAACCGTTACTTATTGACTGTTTTTACACCCATCAACTTCTTTTGAAAATGAAACCGAGGTGCTGGAAGCGCCTTCGTCAGAATGTCTGCTCGT
>KK119649.1:0-20855 GCA_000611955.2 Stegodyphus mimosarum
TCGAAGTAATGTAACAACAGTGTTTTCTGATCATGCTATTCGTACTCTAGATAAAAATTCTAACTACGTTAATTTGTTACAATACTATCCAGATTTAACAAAACCTAATTTATCAGTATCAACATTTATGCATGGTGTTGAGAATTATATTACAACTAGAGGACAACTTGTTTATACCAGAGCTAGACAACTGGATCCCAAACGATTACAAATAGCAAAACAGGAATTCCAATATATGTTAGAAAATGATATTATTCGTCCCTCTAAATCACAATAGGCCAGTCCTCTTCATATGGTTCCAAAAAAAAAGATGGTTCTTTTCGACCTTGCGGGGATTATCGACGTTTGAATGCACAAAGAATACCAGATCGTTATTCTATACCCCGATTAGGAGATTTAAACCACATCTTAAAAAATACTCGAATATTTTCTAAAATTGATTTGCATAAAGCATCATTCCTATTAATGAAAATGATAAGCCAAAAACTGCCATTATAACTCCTTTCGGACTATATGAATTTAACGTCATGAGTTTTGGGTTACGTAACGCCCCTTCTACATTTTAGAGATGTATTAATGAAGTATTTAGAGGACTAAATTTTGTTTTTCCATATTTGGATGATGTTTTAATTGCGTCAAATAATGAACAGGAACACAAAAAGCATTTAAAATTGGTTTTTGATAGATTACAAAAATATGGATTGAGACTTAATATTTCTAAATCTGTTTTTGGAGTCAATGAATTGGAATTTTTAGGCTTTCTAATTACACCTGAGGGATCAAAACCTCTTCCTGACAAAGTAAAAGCTATTCTGATGACAAAGTAAAAGCTATTCTAAATGTTATATTGCCTGACACTGTTCATCAACTACGAACCTTTCTCTGAATGATTAATTTCTACCGTCGTTTCTTGAAAAACGCCGCTAGTACTCAAGCTGTTTTACACGACTACCTAAAAGGCGCAAAGAAAAGAGATAATCGGAAAATAACTTGGACGGATGAGGCAATTGAGAAATTTGAAGAATGTAATCAAGCTATGGCAAATGTTGCTCTTCTCTGTCACCCCGATCCAGACTTACCTTTTTCGTTGTGCACAGATGCTTCGGATTCGGCAGTCAGTTTAATTTTATAACAATTTGAAAATGGTAGTTGGAAACCAATCGGATTTTTTCCCAAGAAACTAAATTCTACGCAGCAAAATTACAGTACGTGTGATCGTGAACTTCTCGCAATTTAACTTTCCATTAAATATTTCAAAGACTTAGCAGAAGGACGAAAATTCATAGTGTATACTGACCACAAACCCTTAATACGTATATGCATTTTCACAAAAACCAGATAAAGTATCTCCAAGACAAATTAGGCAACTTCAATACATTTCAGAATTTACAACAGACATTAGGTACATTACAGGAGAAAATAACGTAGTAGCGGATACATTATCCAGAATAGAAGAAATCGCCTTGAGAAATTATGATGAAATTGCCGAAGAACAAGAGCGAGATGACGAATTGAAAGCATTGCGGAAATCTACAAATTTGACTTTTAAACAGTTTTCCCTTCCATCTGAAAAAGGATTATGGTGTGATACTTCAACACAGCCTGTTAGACCTTATATACCCAAGAGTTATCGTATGAAAATATTTCATCAGTTTCACGGATTATCCCATCCTGGAATCAAATCAACAGTTAAATTAATCTCTTCAAAATTTATTTGGTTAAATATCAAAAAAGATGTTCAGTATTGGGCGAAATCTTGTATTCCATGTCAAAAATCTAAAATATCCCGGCATACGAAATCAATAATCGGCGAATATCAAAAGACATCAGAAAGATTTCGAGAAGTACACATTGATCTTGTTGGTCCATTACCACCATCAAATGGTAACACCTACTGCCTAACATGTATAGATAGATACAAAAATTGGATGGAAGCTATTCCGCTCGAAAACATATCAGCAGAAACTGTAGCGAATGCTTTTTATAGCAATTGGATAGCAAGATTTGGAATACCTTTGCATCTAATAACTGATCGAGGAACTCAATTTTTATCTGAAGTATTTCAATCCCTCTCAAGAATCCGCGGCATTAAGCTTTCACACACTACAGCCTATCACCCGCAGTGAAACGGCAAGGTACAACGACTCCATAGATCAATAAAGGCTGCTTTAAAAGCCCATAATAATAAAATTTGCAGTGAAACATTATCAGGACTAAGTGTTCTGTCCTTACTTATACTCTATTTCTTATTGGCACAATATCTTGATAACTAAAATTCTCAGGGTCGGCTAAATAATTGTATATATTTTTGAACTCCGGATCTTTTCCGAGTTCGGCTATTACTGTTTCACGAGAATCTAATACTTTGGATGTCAGCATGGCTATTCTAACCGTATTCCCATTTTCATCCAAATTAATTCTACTTAAAGCATCTGCCACAACATTTTCCTTTCCCGGCGTGTGTTTAATTACTAGATTATATTCTTGTAATTTAAGTGCCCACCTTATTAATCTGGGTGATAAATTTTTTCCAGAGTAGAGTCTGGTGACCACAGCGTAGTCGGTATACACAGTTACTGGAGAACTTCCCAAGTAAATACGAAATTTGTGCACTGCTAATAAAACTGCGAGTTTCCCTTTCCGTGGCCGAATAGTTTCTCTGAGTTTAATTCAAAGTTCGACTTAAAAAGGCCACGGGTTGCCCATTTTGATAAAGAACTGCCCCAATCGCAAAATCTGAAGCGTCCGCTGAAATTTCTAGACCTTCATCCCCCTCCGGGAATTTTAAGAAAGGGGCTTGAGTCAAGGCGTCTTTCAGTTTTTGAAATGCCTAGTTGGCTTCTGCTGACCACGAAAACCTAGCTTTTCTTCTTTTCAACTTTAGCAGCGTCTTAGCTAGTTTGGCAAAGTCTTTAATGAAGGACCGATAATATGAACACATACCAAGAAACGACGCTAACTTCTTCGCTGTTTTAGGAACAGGATAATTTTAATAGCAATTATCTTTGATTGATCCGTTTCGATTTCATTTTGAGAAATTTTAAACCCTAAATAACGTAACTCTTTTGCCGCAAATTTACATTTGGACGCATTTATCTTCAAACCAGCTTCATTTAACAATAAAAACCCTTTTCTTAAATCTTGTAGGTGTTGTTCCAAACTATTACTTGTAATTATAATATCGTCCAAATAAATGAACGTACTGTTACCAAGGACCGGTCTTAAGACAATGTCCATGCATCGTTGGAAAGATGCCGGCGCGCCGGATAAACCGAAAGGCATCCTAAGAAATGCGTACGTGCCAGACTTGGTTATGAAGGCGGTCTTAGGGACGTCTTCGGGTTTTACCCCAATCTGAAAATAGCCACTCGTAAAATCTAATGTGGACATGTACTTCGTTGAGGTAATATTTCGGATTATCTCTTCGATTATCGGCAAAGGATATACAGGATATTTTGTGACGGCATTCAACTTGCGATAATCTATAGCAAAACGTCACCGCTTCGGGTGCATAATCGGATAATCATTATTTTTCTTGCATAAAACTACTGGGCTAGCATAGCTGCTAGAAATCGGGGTAATTATTTTATTTTTCAACACTTCCTTAATATGATATTCAATAATTTCTTCTTTCACCTTATCGTAACGATATGGTTTTTGCCTTACTGGTTGGGCGTCCCCTTTTTGAATCTCATGACTCGTGACCTGCGTGAAACCCGGTACAGCGCTAAATAAATTTGAAAATTCACTTACCAGTGCCTGCAGCTTTTCTTTCTCTTCTGCCGCCAAGTGCTGTAGCTCCAGCTGCAGGGGCTTATCATTCCTTTTGTCCACTGTCTGCATTGATATCGTCAAATTGCCTCCCTGAAAATCTATCTTCGCTTCTGCCAATCTAAAAACCTCCACACCCAGAATAATACACGTTTGCAGGTTTCGCACAATATAAAATAAAACTTTTACCTGCTAGTCATTGATACGCACAAAAAGTGAAACTTTTCCTAGGCATCTACACTTCTCTCCTGGGGCCGCTATAACATTCATGTCTCTTGCACTAAAAATTCTATAACGGCGAAAGTGTTTCTTGAAAACTTTTTCCGAGATAAAGCTGCTTTGCGCTCCTGTATCCAAAAGAGCCGTCGCCGGTATGTTGTTAATTAAGACTTCAATCTTCGGTAAACTTAAATTTTTAACGACCATAGTATTTAAACTAATTGTGGAAGGATTTTGCGAGACTTCGGATTTCTTCACCTTCCTTAAAGAAATCCATTTTAGTTTAAATCCTTCTTCTTATTCTGGCCACCTTCTGCATCTTTGCCCGTTTTTCGATTAAAATCTTGTCGTTCGCCGGTCGGCTTAGGAGATTCATCTTTCTTCGGCCATTGCTTCGCCTTGTTCCCGTAATTCTGTTGTTGCTTTTGCTGCGGTCTTGGCGTGTTCCATTGACTTCTTCGCTCAAATTGGCGACGTTGTTCATTGTCTGCAGTTCTTGGACTTTCAAATTGTACGGCGAGCTCGAATAATTTATCCAAAGTCGTTGGGTTTCTGAACTCGATAAAATCTTGAACTTGGGGCAGCAGCCTAGGAAATATAATTTGAATGATTTCTGGATCCGGGCGACTTCCATACAAAAGCTTGAAAATTTGAATTTTTCTCAAGATAAAATTTAACAAATCTTCTATCATTTCTTGGTATCTACTTTAAAGTTCCGCCTCCAGTCTGGCTCGATCTAGTACGACAGAAAATGCTTTCACCAAAGAATTTTTAAAATTTTCATAAGTGTACGTGGGGCTTCCCGGTTCCCCCAAAAGATTCTTTCCTATACACTTGAACAAATTTAGCGCTTTGCCCTTCAAAGCGCTGGTGGCAAGAGTAACATTCTGAAATTCGGGGACTGGATATAACATAAAATGTGCATCCAATTTTTCCAGGAAATTAATTACGGCTGACTTGCCGTCAAAACTTGCCACTGGCTTCATGGCTGCCCGCATGCTCTGTACAATGTAGCCAAATCCTTCTAGGGCAGGAGGTGATATCTCAGGGTTTTGCACAGGTACTGCGGGTATCTCAGGTTCATCTTCTTGTATTTCAGGCCATCCTCTCATTTTTCTTTGTCGAGCGCCAGTATCAGGACTGAGTGTTCTGTCCATACTTTTGGCGAACATTGTCGTAACAGTGTCAAAGCCCTGATCTCGAACATGGAGCTGAATGCAGCTATGTTCTATGTCAGTGGTAGAATAACTGCACGTACGAAGGGTTTAAAATTACCCTTTTATTAAACCGCTATTTACAGCCACTTCCCCACTCGGAAGGGATAACAGGAAATAATGACCGCACTAGGGTCTAAACTGAACAATCAAATAATTTTAAAAATAAAGTTGAGTAGAAAATTAAGTAGTCGTTGCTCTCAGAGCTTTAAACGCGAGGTTGGCCTCTATTCTAAAACTATCAATGGCGCGTAGCAAGATTTGGCTAATACTAACGCACTTAGAGTACTTCAATAAGTATTAGAGTAACAACACCAAGGCTTAGAACTTAAATACTAGCTAGTCAGGTGGACGTCGAACAGAGCCGAAGTGATCTGAGACTAAAAAAAGCTTTCACACTGAGAAGTTCCTTGCTAACCTTTAAACACAAAACTTGGCTCCACTTCAAATTAGCATAAAGCTGAATCGCGTGCTCATTCTAACGGGAAGTTCAAATAAGAGTTCACAGGAAAGAGAAATTAACATAAAACTTTGTTAGTTTAAACTAAAACCTTACAACATTACCTACGGTTCTTTTAGGCCTACGAACAGCAATCCGCAACGATACTAACTATACTATAGCGGAAATGGTATATGGAAAGAATATTAAACTTCCTGGAGAATTCTTTGAAGAAACAATAAGTCATACAACACCTGGAACTTTTATACATAAGTTACAAAAGCATATGGAATTGATTCGGCCGAAGGAAATACACTCACGTTTGTGAAAATTGCAACACCATGAAGGACTTACGCGAGTGAGCTGAAATTTTCAGGAAATGCAAAGTAGCGCATGATATGCAAATTATTAGAATTGCAAATCCGTAGCGCATGCGTATGCTGAGCAGCGCCCTCTGAACGGCTGATGGATCCGAATAAATAGACGGCTGTAGCGAGGCGTGTATGGTTATCGGTGGTTATCTGCTAGTGGTAAACGTTAACTCAATCTGTACTTATGCCTCGTCGACGAAAGAGAGCGAGATTTGAACAACTTACAGAGTTTGAACGAGGGAGAATCATCGGCCTTCGTGAAGCTGGATTGTCGTATCGTGCAGTAGCCTCTCGTGTGCAGCGTAACAGCAGCACAGTGATGCGCGTTTGGAAGCAGTGGACGGACGAGTGTCGGACAACTCGGAAATCCGGGAGTGGACCCCGAAATGTGACGTCAGCTCGCGATGATAGACACCTGGTCCGCATGGCGCGGACGGACCGTACAGCTTCCTCTAGACAATTGGCAGCACTGTGGTCAATAGCTACAGGTGTTTCATTGTGTGCTTCATCAATTCGTAGACGTCTGCTGCAGTGTGGACTGCGCGCACGGACTCCTTTATACAGGATCCCCCTAACGCACGACCATCGCCGCCTGCGGCTACAATGGGCCAATCAGCATAGAGACTGGCGTGCTGATTGGCAGCATGTCGTGTTTTCTGACGAATCCCGCTTTAATTTGTGGTACCATGATGGCCGCATTCGTGTCAGACGCTATGCCGGTGAACGCCACCTTCCGGAGTGCATTATCGAACGCCACAGTGGACGAACACCCGGAGTTATGGTCTGGGGCGCCATAGCATATCATAGACGATCTCAATTGCTACGAATTGTGGGCAATCTGAACAGCAACCGGTATATCCGTGAAGTTCTACAGCCCGAAGCTGTTCCCTTCCTTCAAAGCTTGCCAGGCGCTGTATTTCAACAGGACAATGCCCGCCCTCATACTGCTCGGATTGTTAAATCCTTCTTTGCAGCGCAGCAGGTACAGCTTCTTCCTTGGCCTGCGTGTTCCCCGGATATGTCGCCAATTGAACATGTGTGGGATGTCATTGGTCGGCGTCTTGCTCGTGATCCTCGTCCTGTTGCGTCTGCAGACGAACTTTGGGTACGCGTACAAACGATATGGAATGCTCTTCCTCAGTCAGACATTCAAACTTTGTTTGACTCCATGCCACGTCGTGTAGCAGCACTTATTGCGGCGCGTGGTGGCCACACAAAATACTGATTCTGATCTCTTGTTCTTGTTTGTTTGCTTTGAACATTTAATCATTTATTTGTACCACTACCACTCAACTGTGTATTAAATTGCATTCAATTATGACGATTCCTTCTTGGTGTTGCAATTTTCACAAACGTGAGTGTACAACAGAAAGGTATCCCTAAATTATTTATACATTAAGATTTAGAATCACCATCCCATGTTTTTCTTCGCATTCACAAAGTTCGGAAGCAACTCGAAGCCCCATATGAAGGTCCGTATTTGGTTATCAATCGTTCACCCAAATATTTTACTCTCAGAATAAAGAAGTAAGTGAATCGATAGACAGATTGAAGCCAGCATATATTCTACCACAACAAACCCCTGAACAAGAGAAACCTACAACTCCAAATTGTGTAAACAATGCACCTACGCCGACGGAAATTCAAACCAAAATAACTGTGGCTCAACCTAAAATCAAATCAGCTTTAAAACAATCTCGAATGGGTAGAATTCTTAAGACACCATTGCGATTCAAAAACTGATATTTTATTTATACGTGAATGTTGTTATTATTTTGATGATGAGCACTATTACTTCTTCCAATCTTTCTAACGTAACGTTCGTTTGGAAGGGGAGTGAATGTAACGGTATAAAATATAAATAATTAGTTTGAAAGTAACTCACAATATTTTAATACTCATAATACTTTGATAATTATAAATGTTTACTTTGCATATTATTTTATTGTCGTTTTTGGCAACAGTTTTTATCTTTAGAATTCGATTTGTTTTATTAAAAATAGTAGATGAGATTTTTCCGATTACGGAGCTGGTGAAAAAAAAATTATATTTGATGTTGATATGGTAATCTTTTTAATTTAGCAAGATTTGATTTGTATTGTATTACATGGTACTAACTGAAGATCCATAACAGGCGTACAATTTATAATTGTTATATATCTATCATGAACTGAAGTCATTTTTTTACCTCCAAAAAGTCCATGAGTTATCGTTTCTCTTCCTCTACTCTTCAAACCCATGGTTTTTGCAACATATTTTGAAATGTAACTTTTCTGGCTCCCAGTGTCTATAATCGCCCTCATCAGTTACCTTGAATTTCATTTTCAATGTAAACATTTAACGTTTGCAAAAAAACCTCTCCCTTGCTTCGATTAGTTAGATCTGTAGACTCTGAATCCATATTATTTATTCTTTCCTTTTCCTGCTGTTCAAAGCAAAAAAAATTGTGATGTAATCCAGAACAGATTTCACATTTAGCTTTCTTAATGGGGCAGTTCCGCGATAAATGCTTGGCTTTTTGTAAAGCAGGCTCCTTCGCGCAATAAGGTATTTTTTCTCTCTTCCAAAGTAAGGTGCATCACTACATTGCAATAGTCAGAAGTATGAGTCATGGAATCACAAAATACACAAGTTGTTTTCTTTTTCTCCATATTACATCCGACTGGCGTCGAAGCCGTCAATAATTCATTCGCAGTTGGAACATCCGTTAAATTTTGCTTTTTATTCAAATTCCTATCTCGCGGAAAATTATGTCTGGAGTCTTGTTTTCGATCGTTTAATTCGAATGACGACTTGTTATTAGAATATGTCTGTTCACGTGCTGCCAAAGCAAGAGAAGAAACGAAAGTAAAACGTTGAATGTCCGAACCAGATTTGTTTTGTTGTGATTTATTATATTCTAACACTAAATCAGTCGGAATAAGTTTTAATAGCATAGGGCATAAAATACTGCCATAATGTTTGGGAGACACGTTTAATGATTCTAAACTTCTTAATTGCTCATTACAGTTATCTACAAACTTCCTAAAAGATTTAATATCATTAGAGTATTTTAATGGCTGCATAGTTAGAATCTTGTTCATGTGTGCTTGAATCAATATTTCAGGATTGGCAAATCTATCCTTTAATAATTGCACAGCTTTATCATAGGCTTCTGCCGAAATGGGAAAACCCTCCACAGTGTTCAAAGCAGATCCCCCCAAATGAGCCTTTAGATAATTAAATTTATCTAATTTGTTTAGGGACTCATTATTATGCACAGCTGTTTCGAAACTATTCCAAAAGGTAAGCCATTTTGAGCCGTCATCTCCATAGAATCGAGCAATATGGTATTTAAGGACTTTAATACGAAGGTTATCAGAATTCGAAATTAGTTCTAATCTATGAGCTATTGGAGGCTGTCGTGATTTGCAAACTATTGGCAAACTATTGGAGGCTGTCGTGATTTGGGACTTCGCAAATTCTTCGATTTTCTTTTTCGCACGGAACTGCCAAAGCAATACTTTTTCTCTATATTCTTGTGTAAAGTCGAATTCTGTATCAAACTCCAAAGTATACACCACACAATTCACCTTATCAATGTCAATAAATTCAAATAAAAATTCTACATGTTAAGCTTCGATGTTTCAGAATGATAAAATGAACACAAGCTATTTCAAACTACTTCTAGTTTCGATTTCATTAATATTAATTATTCATTCCAAGATCAGTTAATGAAGCCCACGTCTCGGCATTGGGATGCCATTTAGATAAAACCTTTAAGAACGTTAACTTCTTAGTTTTCAATTTCTAAAGTAAAGTTCTAAAAGTAAGGGAAAAGGTTTCACTTACCTTTCTTCCTTCTACAAAATCGTGCTCGGGTGAGCTTGCTTGAGATAATTTCGAAGTTCTAGGAAATCTACATCTCAAGAAAGAAAAAAACTTTTAATTTCGAATATTTCAACGTTAAGATGTACAGAAGCACACTAAATCGAAATCACATTCTACATCTTACATCTCGTCCGTTCAACTGTACTTTTCATTCTCGTTGCCGAAAATTAATAGCAAAAAAATAACGTCATAACATTTCATCGCGTGCCATCTAGTGAAAGCAGAATCATCTGTTTATTAATTTGTTTTATAGTTTTTCTTTACAGGCAGTTTTCAACAATGACTGCAGAAACAGCCACTCGTGCCTTAGTTACAAAGTTGGATATCTAGATTTGGATGCTCAGTTACATCTGAGCAGGGTAAAAATTTTGAATATAATCTTTTTTAGAGAACTTACTCGAACGCTTGGGTGCAACAGGATTCGAACTTCTGCATATCACCCGAAGTCAGATGGAATTATCAAACGCTTCCATTGTCATCTTAAAACAGCCTTTAAAGCGCATAGTATAGCACAATGGACAGAAACTCTTCCACTTGTCCTCTTACGCATACGCTCAGCCATTAAGGAGGATGTCAAAACAACGTCTGCTCAGATTGTTTATGACACAGTACTAAGATTGCCTTCCGATCTAGTAACCGGTGATGCCATAAATCAGACCTTAAATTCCGCATATGTAAGCAGTTTACTTCAGACAATGAGATCTTTAAATCCTATTTCTACTGCCCTACACGGTAGTCCCAAAATTTTCATCAACCCCTCATTAAAAAAATTGTTCTCATATATTCTTAAGATCTGATAAAGTTAATCTTCCATTAACACCACCTTATACTGGACCTCATTTATTCGCTGACAGAAATTATAGGAATTTGTTATTGATGTAAACGGAAAACGTACTACAGTCTCAATTGATCTCGTAAAACCTCCTTACCATTTGCCAGATGACAGTACTCATATCCCGTCTTTACTTCTTCAGCTCCCTCCCCACGATGCTTTAATCAAACATCTACAACTAAAAATGGGCCCCCGTAAGGTCCCATTTCCCAAGTATTTACTCGCAGACTACATTGCTTGAGTAGAAACTTGTACTAAACATTTTGTATTATGCATATGTTTCTACTGCATTTTTAGCCACATATATTATACTTTTATTATATTGTACTTCATTTTCTTTTTTCAATAATTTAGTATTATATAATCATTTTTTGTATAATTATAAATATTTATTATAATGTGTAACCGTGACTTCGTCACTGGGGCCATGCTCTGTCATGCAAGCGAGAGGCCAATCAGCAAGAGTCCATCAGCCAATCAGCAAGAGGCGCACATCACTTGTTATGTTTTACGTCACAATTTCTCTTTCGCCTCAGAGTATCTTTTGGTGTGTGCTGTTGGAGTAGAAAGACTGCCAGTGCTCTCAGTGAGATTCTAATTTTTGTCTGTGTAATAAAATATACTTTTATGTCAAACGCTGTTCCATGTTATTTCATTCATAACCAGGAGTCAGATCAACCAATATTACCTTTACAGCAAAATGAGAGTATGAGATAAATTATACTAAGTAAGATAAGGATGAAATTTATGTTTCAGATGTATAAAAAACTTTTCTTCCCATTTAGAAAAAATAGTGTTCTTGGAAATACACGCTTAAATTTGCATAAAATTTAGAAATACTTTAGATTGATAGCGATTTTCGTAGTCGGTAATGAATGTATTTGATAACCTCGGTCGAATTAAAGTGTATTCTTAGAGAATATTATAATTATAATTACCTAAGTTTATTCTTAGAAATATTGGCCATTTTTAGAAGTGGTCATCACGAGAGAGTTTACTGTGCATATAAGTTCATTGTTCTGAATTCGTGATATCGGCCGCTGCTGGCACTCCTGGCATCTTGCCTCTTTGGAGCTTTTTTGATTTTTACTCAGAGAAATGAATTACAACAAAGAAGACGTTAGTTAAGAATTTTAAAATGCTGAACTTAATACTTCTTATTGCCCCTGTGTTGGGTGAAATTATTCCAAAAGTCCTACGTATAATTACAAATTCTACGTGCGCAATCAAAGATTGCACGAGGACTTAAATATTGAAACAACTGACAAGTTTCTCAATGAAATCAATAGACATTTTTACAAGAAAGCTACTATTTATAACCATCTTACGAATTTCATCTTGTTTGAATACGAAATACTAAAAAAAAGACAAAGAATTACGCCTTTATTCTGCACACCGCCTAAGCGATTTAAATTTTCCGACGTAATCTCTACACATGCATTCTTGTAATTGTATATATCTTTTTTTTTTGTCTCTACTTGAAATTCTTGGAGATATAAAAAGATGCACTAAATTGTGTATCTTTTTATATCTGTATTAAGACTCTTATGTCATAGTTCAATCCATTTTGACTCTGCTGTGCTTTTTCAAAACCGAGGAGAAATTATTCTCCTCTCTATTTACTAATTTATTTACTATTTTATTTCTATTTACTAATTTTTCTGTCGTGAGAATTTCATTTGAAGAAGTAATTATATCAAGCGCCTTCTTTTATTTATATATTACGTGCTCCACGATTAGGTTAGGTTTGTTTAATTATGGCAAAGCACGCAAGGGTTATCTGTATAATAGGAGGGATGCTTTCGTGGAGGGCTTTCTAAGAGAAACTGTCTCGTATGCACGTTACACATGGGGATAGCAACGAAACTAGCCATGCAGCCAGCCTAGTCGCAGAGACTCGAACCCAGACCGAACTACCAGTGTTTTATCGCTCAGCCGCTTGTGGGCATTAAGCGCCTTTATGGCAACATTTTTATTGAGCTGGACACATTGCGAACTTCGCAATATGTGCAGCATAACGTGATCGATAGATCCACTGACCAAGCATAACACCTGTCTCTTTTGGCCAGTGCACAATGCCTAGTTGTATGCCTAGGTATATGCACAATGCCTAGCTTTTGGCCAGTACGCAATGTGGGATTTGTGCAATTCTACACGAATTGAATACTACATTTTTCCTACACGAAAAGATATCGTTGTGTACATGGACAGAACAATAGCAAGGAGAATAGCAAGAAGAGAGAATTCTCTAAAAGGGTAAGTGTTTTTATTATCAACATCTCTTGCATAATAAAATTTTACTAATTGGTTGCTTGGTATGGAATTCTCAGTTCGCCGCCATTTTAAAAAAAGCCGTTACCTTTCTCGCATTAGCTTACAGAAAAATTAATCACCTATGAGTTCGCGAATGCTGTCCAAGGTCGACAATGAAATCACGATTTTTCGGTGAGGTGAGGATAATCAGAAAGTACCCAATATTCTTTAAGGAGATTGACTACCTTCACATAAGGCCAAATCATTTGAAACTATAAATGAGCAGGTTATGGAGGTTTCAACGTGTATTTCAATTGTGTATAATTTCTTCTCCAACGTAGTAAATTTCCAGACACTCCAATTAAATGGGACACGAAACCGTACGGATATCTGAAAAATTTGAATGATTGAGATACCCTTTTTCTACATGGCCATAGAAACACATAAAAGAGAATGAAATTTACCTTTTTACACATAAACTTAAGCAAAAAAAGGTCCATAGGTGAAATACAAAATACACTTTTCGCGATCTTGCATGAACTATTTTATTATTTTACAGAAACAGAAATAAGATTGTGTGTTTATAGGAACAAAAAATAGCTTCACATATTAAACAATAAAATTGTTTTTGTGTGCATAAACATACACTACATTTTGATTTCAAATAAAATAAAAGAACGAAATTATATTTTAATTATTTAATTCCTAAAAACTAAGCACAAAAACCGCACTTCTATTTTTCTGCATAAGATTAAGCAAAAAATATATATGATTTTTCGCATAAAATAAAATGCGTTATTTATTTTTAATTATCTAAAACCTGAAATTAATTTCTTATTTTTAAACTAACATATTATTTTTTGTTACGACATTAATTTTTAAGATAAAAATAACTATCATACTTGTTATAAAATAACTTGTAACAAATTTATGACTGAAAAGTAAATTAAAAATAAATTAATTTTACCTGGGCTAGAAGGAAGAACAAATGATTCAAATAAGGTTACCATGGCAATCAGACACCATCCAATCCTCTTTGTGAGCAAAAGTTTTCGATACAATCCATTTAATGCTATATATTCTGATACCTATTTCCCAGATTATTATAATCTAACTATGCATATAGAAATACAGAAAATATACAACAATGAACTTCTGTCTGTTGCGCGTCTCGCAGTGAAGACTAGCTCAGAAAAGGTAACACAATAAATAAACGTCTACCCGACGCTACTTCGATAACTGCTAAAATGAAGAGATAGTATGACACGTAATAGACACAGTTTAATAACATAGAAAACCTACACTAAGCATGCAAAAATTTTTCTCACTGCATCTAGTTACTTAGGAAATTACATCTCGTTCCTACATTCTAGAGATTCTAAACGCAATAGTTTGTCACGTGATGTCAGTCTTCTAACTCGTGCAGGCTGACGAGTGAAATGACGCCAATCGCAACATATCCTCCTCTTTTTGAGTTGTTGGATAGCTACTCAAAACAGTCACTTAAAACTTAGATTCAGTCTCTACGTTTTCTTGAGAGCACGGCCAGATCGAGTCACAGTCTTGGAGATTTCTGGAGTCATCATCATCTGGATCCGGCGAATGTGCTGGCTAGTCACTTGAAGAAGAAATCTTTCTAGGAACAGGCTCCATGGGCAAGTCCTGACAGTGAATGTCTGGAAATAATTCAATAACTCTGGGTGAAGGCCAGACTAAGCGCTTTTTGAAATCATCTCCCGATAGGACGATGTCGCCGACCTGTATACAATATATTTGAGGATTTTCATCGATGACTTTGGATAAGTTGCCCTAAATATTCCTTTCGATAGCGTAGTCTCTAATCTTCGATAAACTCGTCACAATACTTTATTCTTTTTCTCAAACTGTTATCATCAACCCCTTCGATATATGCAATTTCTGAATTCCGTCTGTCGATAAAGAACACGGCTGGAGTAAATGGAATCAGATCTTTCATGTGTTCTGATAAATATGTTAAAGGTCGGAAATTTCAGTCTTTCACAATCACGTATTATATCTTCGTAACTATTATCACTAACTTTTCGTTAAGTTATGACAGCTTTTCCTAAAGATCTTCTGAGGAGTTCTTTAACAGTTCTAATAAGTTTCTCCCACCAGCCTGTCAACGGCAGGAAGAAACTGTCAAACAATGCGCTGAACCTTAGCTAATCGATTTATTTCCCCCCAGTCCATGTCTTTCAAGTAATTGCAAGCACCTTTATTTTTAGATACAAATTTACAATCTACACTGCTTTTCTAGTTTTTTAATTAAAACACCTATTACGTTGAATCTACCTGAATATTATTTCATTCAGTCGCTCTCGCCTTTCAATTAAATCTAACTCCATTCCATAACTCTTGAAAAGAAATATTTTAAATAAACAATTACATTTTCTTGCTTAAAAAAGCCAACCTTTATTTACTTACACACTTAAGAAAACCAAAATATTATTCCAATCATTCTTAACTACAAAATAAAAGGAAACCAATGTCCGTTGAATAGCGTTAACAAATGTAAATCATGGAATTCGCAACATACTTCCATCTTTTGATTTTCTTATAATGGTTTATGAAAATCAAAACACTAAATAAAAATAAAAATTCAAACTTTCTACTCAATAGACTTGCATAGTACCCAATATACTTACAATATAAATTAAATAATAATACATAACATATACTTAAAAATCACTTAAAACGAGAAGGTTTGACAATTTTTCTGCCATATCTAGTTTTTAGTTCAAAATCAGTTCCTTTAAAGCCACTGCCCCTTTTAACATTTCCAGATTTATGAGGAATGTTCCTTTTATCAGAAACAGTTGGCACAAAATTTCGTTCAAGTTCTAAATAAAATGTTCGGATTAGTAATATTTAAAGGGTATAACCGTTGGACAGGGCGTATGAGTTCTCCTACTTTTGGTTTTACTTTTACAACTACAGGTTACTGTAGTTGTTGTTGTTTTTACTTTTACTTACTTCTGTTTTTACTTTACACAGGAAAGACTTCTGTGACTATACTCAAAGGCCAGAATATTCGTTTTTTGTTATCATATCCCACCAGAACAATTTCGATTTTTGACCTAATCAATGCAACATCATCTAAGAAAATATTAAGGGTTTTTAATTTGTCACCCGTAGACTTTTCATTGAAAGCTTCCCTTTGAACAATTTTCATGAGTATCTTTTCTGAATTTTAAATTTCTTGTACAGACAACTCTCCCTTCAGTATATTCTCAGAATGTTTTCAGTTATTGTAGAAACGCAATATCCAGGCTATTAGTCGCAAAATCTTTGAATATTTGGGAAATCGTTGTAAGTATCATCACTCGTCTGACACAGAAGTGTTAACTAAAACATTTTCTCTCTTCTTTCGCTCTTCGTAAACTTCTTCAGTATTGGTTTGAATCTGAGATTTGGGCCAGTTGTCTTCGATCTGCTTTAGCCACTCTGATCCTTCCCACATTTTCGATGTAAGGAGAACAACCTCTGGATGGAAGGTCTACCGGATTATGACTGCCAGGAATATCTTTCCATGAATCCACTGAAGTGATTCTTTGAATTTAACTCTGTTTTTAACGAAAGTACCCCAATTATCTTCATTCTTAATTCAAAACGAAGCGGTTGAAGAATATGTCCAACATGTGGTTGGGACTTCCGTCAAATTCATTTCTCTTCTAATGTAAGTTAAAATGCGTGCTCTTACACAACAGGCTAATAAATCCAATCTAGGAATTGTTGCTTTCTTCAAGGGAGTAACTCTGCTTTTAGCTTGAATTTAATGAACTTTGACTTCATCACTGTTTACTTTTTTCATTCTTCACTAATCATTTCTTTCACTGTTTCATCTGTTTAGAAATACAACTGTGCTGTAAGCAGATTTACTAGCATCTACAAAAGTAAGAAGAGTTATTCCTTCTCGGGAATCATCACAATCAGCATATCTTCGAATTTTAATTTCTGATAATAAATTAAGGTTTTCCGTCCACAGTGAAAATCTTTTACAAACACTTTCAGGACATACCTTATCCCAGACTAATTTAAGAGTCCAGGTTTCTTGTAGTAGTATCTTCATGCAGATGGTTACTGGGCAGAACATTCCAATGGGATCAAAAATACTGTTGACAGTTAAAAGAATATTTCTTTTTGTTACAGGTTCTTTCTCAAAGGAAACATTTTCTAAATTACAAAAAAGGACATCTTTATTTCTGTCCCACAATAATCCAAGAACGGGAGAATCTTTTTCCCTTTTATCTACTGTTAAAGAAATACATTCCCATCCACGAAAGTCAAAACTTGCTGAAGCTAGAATTTGTTTAGCCTCATGTACAAATTGCAATAGTTCCTTTTCATCAGATACGTATATTACATAGTTATCCGCATGAAAGGAATTTTTTACCTGACTCACAGTTTCTGGAAAATCATCAAAATAAAAATTAATGACTGCAGCTAAGAGGAATGGACTGCATGTGAGTCCAAAGACCACCCTTTTATGACGATAAATTTTCAATATTCTTTTCTCAAAATTCTCCCACCGTAAAAATCTCAAATATGCAATCTTCTGCGATAAAAATCTATAAGAAGGCCTTTGTTATGTCCGAAATGATGCCAATAGATCTTTCCCGAAACCTCAGAAGTAGTGGAAGGATTTTCTCTAAGAGGTTTGGTTTTTTCTCTAGAACATCAATGAGGGTGAATGGCCGGATCTACAAGAGACATGGAAAGCAGGTCGAAAGCTCATGGTGGAGTTTTTCTTGAAAACTCCTCGATGGGGTACATAATGGCACGGAATTTTATTTACCTCCTCAGCTTCCTCTTCAATAATATTATCGACTAACCATTCCTGGAAAACAGCATCATAATCTGCATATCTTCCTTCTTAATAAGTTTCTCCGCTGTAAATGCACATCTGCGTTCTGTAACCAATTTATCTTCCTTCAAAATCTCCTGTTCTTTTAACCACAGCAGCTTCACGATGCACCGACCTTCTTCATCCCTTCTCGCCGTTCGTTGGAACTGTTGTACAATTAATTCATATGTCTCTTCTTTATATTTTATTTCAACAGAATCTCCGATGCCTGCAGTATCCATGTTCCATATATCAGCAATTGATGCATTTTTTTTATCAGTAGAGAGGTGATTAAGTTTGCATAGTTGCTAACAGGATTCTCATCAAACATTTTCCCCATAATCAGCCAACCCAAAGGCGTTTCATATGCGACTAAGAAACACTTAAGATGACGAGTTTTCCCCGTAAACAAATGACCACAAAAATCAGCTCCAATCAATATCTCGATATCGGGAAAATTCTCTCCATCATCATTAAGCCATATTTTCTTTTCATTTAACTCCCCTTCCTGTGATACTCCTTTCTTTAGACGAGGAAATTTTTCAGGAATAATAGACTAATCTAAAGCTTTTATCTTACATGAAAATTAATTGTTAAAGGATTCAATGTGAAGTTCATACTGACAATGTTCCTTCATCTCTGTCATTAATCCTCCAAAAAGAGTGTGAATAAAAAACATGTTATCATTTGGTTCCATATCCATCTCTTCTGCAGTGGCTTTCAATATGTATAATGTTGGGAACCACTATCGATGAATACCCGCATTTGTTTTCTTTATTTCCTGATTCCAATCTAACCTGCAACGTCTGAAGTAGAACTTCACCAGAGTAACAATGATTTGACAGGCTGTTATCACTTGGTTTTGATTCTTCAGATTTAAGAGAATTATTAATTAATTTGTTAGTTTTCAGCTCTGGACACATTAAAACCATATGTCGTTTTCTACAAATAATACATTTAATGTTTGTTTTGCAAATTTTGATCGATGTTCGGCTCTTAAGCAGACTTTCTTATCCTTTAAAATATCTTGTTTCTGCTGGAAATTCAGAGTTTGAGCCTTAAACCACTCTCTGCTCTCGGGTGCCTTTTCACAAAATACAAAAGCTACGTTTTGTTTTCACTTTTCGAAAACTCCTGAAAATAAATCTGCAGCTGTCGGTTGATTAAGAGGGTTAGTCACCTTTTCTTTCTCGCCCTTTTCATATTTATTTGAAAACCCAGATTTCGCGAAGAGAGCTAGTTCCTCTCCTTCTACTTCCGTTTTCATAAACAGTAACAAGCTTTTTAGCTTTTCACTGTGGATTCTCCGCTGACTCATCCAGTGTACTAATTATCGGATTTCGCAACCACACCCTAAAAATGTCCTCCAATATGCAAGATTCAGTGAGAGGGAAAAGCATGGCAGAATATTTATCCAAAGTCAAACCAATGGATTCCAGAGCTCTCATGTAGAATCCCAGTTTATCTTACAGTCTAACAGTGTCTAATTTTCGGTTATTGCCTGTAGCATTTTTTGCGACTAACTTTAACAGTTCTCGTACGTAGAACTCAATAAGCAATTCATCTCGACCAAAACGAGATATTAAGCATTCTACCACTTTAGTGTAATTTTTACCTGTTGGCGGATAACTATTAACAATATCACGAGCTCTCGTGTCTTCAGACGTGCATTGTATTAAATACTGAAACTTGTCCTCATTATCTATAATTTCATCTTCATGAATTCTTTGGAACTGGCTCCAAAAGGCAAGCCAGTCCTTAATTTCACCTGTAAATTTAACAAGTTCAATCTTTAGCAACTTCAGTTTCCTTTTAGTCTGAACGGGGAAAGAACAAACTGGTTACATTGATCCTTTAAAATTTTATTTATACAAATGTCTACTTTTAATGTAATACTATCCATCTTCTCTTGTATCCTCCAATAATCAAATACTCGCGCTCATATATTTCTGCATCAGAATCTGCAACTAATAAATCACTAATTTCAGAATGGAAACTAGAACGCTGAGCGTTTCTTTATTAATAATTTTAAGCTTAAAACTTT
Source organism: Stegodyphus mimosarum (assembly GCA_000611955.2). NCBI lineage: Eukaryota > Metazoa > Arthropoda > Arachnida > Araneae > Eresidae > Stegodyphus > Stegodyphus mimosarum. The sequence continues at coordinate 19,878 of KK119649.1, forward strand.
AACCGTATTTACCTTCAAAAATCCAGTGAGATGACGTCTCGGTTCACCACTAATATTGCGTTGAATCTGTCTGAATATTACACTGGTGTGGAAAAATTAAGGACGAAGTCGAAAATTAGCATATCAGCTGAACGAAGAGGCAGAGCGGACAGAAAGACCAATCAGGAGATTAAGTAAGGTGATGTACGGTAGCACATGCACAGATATGCAGGTAGACGTAATGGGGGAGTGTCTGAGTAGTATAAAGCACGTTGTCGGTGTAAGATCAGTATTTCTGGCAAAGAGATTGCACGCCGTATAGCAGTTAAAATCACACCAAGTTGCTGCCTCAGCGAGAAATGGCGAATAATCAATCTGTTACACGACATCTGGATGCTTTTACCCGAGGTCGAATCATTGGGAAGTTGGAGGAAGGCCGCAGGATGACAAGTCTGGCTGCAGAGTTCGCAATTGCACACAGCATCGTTTCACGACTTTGGATACAATTTCAAACTACAGGAACAGCTTTCCGGGGGGTTAGTAGTGGTCGTCCACGAGGAACCACACCCTCAGATGACCGGTATATTGCCTTACAGGCCAGAAGAAACAGGCGGCAGACAGCGGGAGAAATCGCTAGACACACGACACAGGCGACTGGACGACCGATATCGCGTTTTACCGTGGTCAGAAGACTGCACGGTGGGGGTCTGTTTGCACGACGCCCTGTACGGTGTGTACCTCTAACGCCTGCCCATCGGAGAAGGCGTTCTTTGTGGTGCCGGGAACACCGGAATTGGAGAGACAATGAATGGGAACAAGTACTCTTTACAGATGAGAGCAGATTTAGTCTGAGCTGCGATTCTAGACACATACACATCTGGACAGAGCGGGGAACACGTAATAACCCCTTCAACATCATCAAAAGGGACTGTTTTGGAGGTCGCGGAGTTCTCGTTCGAGCAGACATAATGCTTGGTAGCCGGACCGACCTTCATATCT
>KK119649.1:21274-31921 GCA_000611955.2 Stegodyphus mimosarum
CAGGGATGTTCGGCCTTCAGTCTCATTGCGCTCCATGCTACTTTTTCAATAAAGCTTCTTTTTATCCCTCTGATTTCTCTTTTAGTAAGTGTTGCTTACATTACTCATGTCCTTACGTATTGGGGATCTTACGGTATTAAATGTGTTGATTTGGAAAGCTTTTGCACAAAGTTATATTGAAAAAACCGTCTCGTCTTTAATTTTTGCACACCAGTGTATTTCACTCAGTCGTTCTCGCCTTTAAATTAAATCTGACTCCATTCCATAACTCTTGAAAAGAAATAGTGTAAATAAACAATTACATTTTCTTGCTTAATAAAGCCAACCTTTATTTACTTACACACTTAAGGAAATCAAAACATTATTTCACTCTTTCTTACTGTTGTCAAACTACAAAAAATCCCGTCTAAAATAAAAGGAAAACAATGGCCGTTGAATAGCTTTAAGAAACGTAAATCATGGAGCTCGCAATAACATCCTCGGGACATAATCTGCCGAGCCTTTTCAATAAATGTTTCTCGTTCTCTGACATCTGAAATACGTGACACAATTATCTGTATAAAACAAAGATTTTAATTTTTGAACAGGTTATAGTAAACTGCACTAAACGTAGGCGACCCGAACAGAGGCTCGACGCATCAGGTGGTTCTTTAACGTTTATTCTCTACTCTACACGTATACACATATATACATATGTCCTATTATTAGGCGGACCAACCTTCAGCTTAGCTTACTGCATGAAAACTCAAAACGATCACATTCCTTCCTCTTTCGTTTCTACCTTAGAATACATCTGCTGCCAAGCAGCGCCATCTACATTCTTTCTTTTTCTACATAGGTTCTTCTAATTCAAATGGCATGTTATCTAGCATTGAGACTACCAACAGAAATCGGCTCAACGTGAAATTGAACACTATTCCATAATGTCTGTAGACTATTTCCTCATTTTCAGAAAGTCAGAAAAATTGTAGGAAGTCTCGATGTTCAGGCAGTATAGCCAACTGTGATAACGCTTTTTCTATGTTAGCTGAAAGTCTAATCGGTTAAATTTGAAATCTGTCAACAATATTAGGAATGAGCTCTATCAAATTAGGCCTTTTATATAACAGATCATTTAAAGAACATTTTCTATTTTCTCTAGGGTATGAGTCAAATACGGGTCTAATTTTATTAGTGCACTATCAGTTCTAATGACAGGCAGATGAAATAAAACATGATCACTTTCGTTTTCAACTGTAACCCTTTCGATATTAGCCATGTTCTTCAACTACTGAAATACGTGTTTATATTCATTCAAAATTAATTTAGCTTTTGGGCGCTGGGATATTCTGTGGTGACGCTTCCAAGTTAATTCTTTATTGGATTTTAATTTTTGAGAAAGTTCTTCTAATTCAAAGGGTATGTTATCCAGCATTGAGACTACCAACAGAAATGGGTTCGACGTGACATTGAAGACTACTCTACAAGGTCTGTAGACTATTTCCTCATTTTCAGAAGGACAGAAAAATTGTAGGAAGTCTTAATGTTCAGCCACAATAGCGAACTGTGAAAACGCTTTTTGTATATCAACTGAAAGTCTAATCGGATAACTTTGAAATCAGGAATAAGCTCTATCAAATTAGAGCTTTTATATAAAAGATTATTTAAAGAACATTTCTATTTCCTCTAGCGGATCAGTCAAATACGAGTCTAATTTTTGTTGTTGTACAATCAGTTTTAATGACAGACCGAAGAAATAAAAAATGATCATTTTCGGTTTCATCTGTAACCCTATCGCTATTACCCATTTTCTTCTACTCCTGAAATACATGTTTATATTCATTCAAATTTAATTTATCTTTTGGGGGCTGGGATATTCTGTAGTGACGCTTCCAAGTTAATTCTTTATTAGAAGAGAACTCCCTAATTTTCGATTTAGAAAACAAGCACAGTTCGTGTCTACTATCTTTTAGACTATTTTTAAAAATTCTCTAATACCCCCAAGTGTATTCCATGTTTTTCTTTTTATTTGTTACAGAGTCTGAAATCCCAATAGTTTCTAACCTCCATACTTCACTAACTGATAAGTAATTCACTTGCAAAGATATAACGTTACAAATCAGGCCTTTACTTTTCTCAGTTTGTGGAGTATTATATTTCCCCATCCAAACATTTCCTAAGCGAGCATTTAGCAAATACAAACAACAGTTCAGTTTCACAAACTGTTCTGCAAGAATAATGCCAATTACATTGCCGAACCGCTATTAAAGTTAAAAAGAAAAAAGGCAAGATTTTTGTGGACAGCCGAAGTTAACACCGCTTTTGAAAAATTAAAACAAGCGTTCACGCAAGCCCCTGTTTTGAAATTTCCCGAAAATGATAAAAATTTAGAAATCGCGGCCGATGCCTCGGATTATGCTGTAGAAGCAGTTCTTTCCCAAAATGGGCACCCCGTGGTATTCTTTAGTCGTACTTTAAATGATACTCAAAGAAATTATTCAGGGACAGAAAGGAAACACTTGCAGTTTTGTTAGCAATACAGAAGTTCAGGGTCTATTTTGGAAGTTCTCCAGTAACGGTCTACTTTGACCATGCGGCGGTCGCTAGATTATATTCAGGAAAGAATCTATCGCCAAGACTAATAGGGTGGGCACTTAAATTACAAGAATATTGTTCGATAGTTAAACACACGCCTGGAAAGGAAAATGTCGTAGCAGATGTCCTAGCAACAATCAAGATAGATGAAGAAGGGAATAGTGTTAAAGTGGTAATACTCACATCCCATATGATACATTCCCGTGAGACCATAATAAACTGGGCAAGGATCCGGAATTTAAAAATATGTATGATTATTTAAGAGATCCTGAAAACTTTAGCCACCAAGATATTGTGGCGATAAGAAATAGGGCGGCCCATTACGAACTGATAATTGCTCTATTATTTTAAACGAAAACTACGAATAATAACAATGAAATACGACCTCCCTGCTAAAAATGCCCCATAGAAACCAGTAAAATTTTTATGGGTACCCATAAAATTCTATGCGTTTCTGTTGACTTTTACTGGTTTCTGTTGGTCTCTGTGGGATTTTCTTACTAGTTTCAAAATGCTCCATAGAAACCAGTAAAACTTTCTGTTGGTCTCTACTGGCTTTTACTGGTTTCTATTGATTTCTGTGGGTTTTTCTTACTGGTATCATCTGACACCATACAACCAACATCAATGCCAGAACTTTCTACTGGTTTATATTGGTTTATAATGACTTTTATTGGTTTTCTTACTGGTATCAATATAATAGAAATAGATGCCAAATAAATCTTCTGTTGGTTTATATGGGTTTATTCTAATTTTCTAACTGACATCAATAGACTTCTTTCTAAACAATGAAATTAATACTGGTGCCAGTAAACCAAAATTCATTGGTATTCTTGTTGTTTATTGATTATTTTAAACTATTTATTTATTTACTTTTTTTCGTTTATTTGGACACTGTTAAAAATAAGGTTATTTCTATTTTGTAACCAACAGAAAGCTTTGAAATTAAAAAAAAAACATACAGTGAACCCTCACGTCTCCAACTCTTCTCTAAGACGATCAGTATTTCTAAGAATGAAAATATGATCTCTTAAAGACCGTCAGAGTAACCTGGAAACGCAGGTGGTCGTTTTAGAGAGGGTTTTTACTAAATATGCTCATTTATTTGATTTCTTAAAAGCTTTTGTCGGAAACATTAACAGTAATCATTTACACCACACACAGCGAGGTCTCTCTAAGGCGACCAGCCACATATAAAAATGCATCTTTGCAAGTGGTCGCCTTAGAGAGGTGATCCTCATTACCAATATATGCTTATGTTCTCAGAAATATATTTATTTTTAAGAGATGGTCGTCTTAAGGAGGTTGCCTCTGCGAAATGAATCTCTCTAAGGCGACCTGTTACACTTCCGGAATTTTCTTTGCGGGTGGTCGTCTTGCAAAGGGAATGTTTCAATACCAAAATATACTTAAGTTTTCTGAGGTACTGGTCTCGTTCAGAGGCGGTCATCTTAGGGAGGTGATTTCGCCACGAGTTAGTTCTCTGAATACACACACATACACACATATATATGCATATATCAACATTCCTGATATTACAAATAAACACCGGTATCAACCATCATCACTTTAAGGCGACCGCGTTCAAACTATTTTTCTCCGTGTTAACGCTGACGTGAGAAAAAATTTCTCTCCCTCCCCTGCTCTCAGAAAAACAATATGGCGCCGTTCATGGTAATGTTGTTATGGGTATGTGTGATGTCGTTTTGGTGGATAGTAGGCTGTAGTAATGCAATAAATAATTTACAATTTTTACTGTGGGTACTGTTTAGATGTTTATAATGAAAAATAAAAGGTAAAAGTTTACAATTGGGTGCCCCTTGTTTTTTGGCGATTCTGTTTTGACACCAAGATCGGCGCCAATAAGACACAATTTCAAGATGGCCGCTGCACAAAACCAAAACAAGAAGTCAAAGAATTTCACAAACTCCGTGTCCATGTACACATCGACCTGTTTTCAATTAAAAAAAACATCAGAGAATTGCACAAATTAGTCATTGCACATTTTGACTTTGTCCATGTACACACCGATTTATTTTCAATTAAATAAATCAAGAAGCTAAAACCATGTTAAAACTCTCATGGTAACCAGAAATGGGGCTTCATCGCCAAACCTGAACAAAATTTTTCGCCAAAAAACAAGGGGCACCCAATTCTACTCTAGAGCCAAATAAAATACCAACATTGTCTGTGACTATGAAATAATATGAAAGGAAATAACAGTAAAGCCATGCACGTGTAATAGTATCTAATGCATTCAGCGAACATTTTTTTGGCAGATAATTAGTTCTGAAATGGATTTTCTGTGCGTGAAATTGATTTTCTATCTTTACTTTTATCCTAAAAAGCAAAGCTTAAAGACTGAAAAGTGATAATTTCAGACTGGATAATTTGGCTCAGTGTGTTTACATCAAATGCACACTGCATTCTACAAAAACTGTATTTTTGAAAATTTGTTTTTTGATTATAATTTATTAGAAATACTTTTTAAAGCTTGTTCATGTAGATCTTTATCATTTGAATATTATGTGCTAATAAATTTGAGCATACCTTACTTAAAAGAGATCTTGCATGATTCAATTTTCAATTTTTCGACTAATGTGATGTGGGTGAGCAGAAGGAATATTTTTTTATGTCTTAAAAAATGTACTCATTATATTTCGCAAACAAAAAAGGTAAGTTTTTTTAAATGAAGTAAACATTGAAATATTTAATGTGTGTATTACTTATTGAATGAGGTAGGTAAGACTTACAAGCCAAGGAATTTTTTTTGCATTACTAAAATTGTGTGAAAATTTAGATGATTATAGTAGCATACATTTTTTTTTTCTTTTTCGTCTATATTTCTGTATAAATATGGGACTAGAACCACATTGTTACATTAAATATTTTGTGCTATTTTCTTAAAACACATATAATCAAACATTTTTATGCATATTTTAATTTTCATCATTATTAATTTCATGAAGAAAATTTCAATTTTTTTTTCATAAAGTACTTTTGAAATAGAGTTGTGAATAATTAATAGAGTTTATGTAATATTAAATGTGCTAGTCTTGGGAATATAAAATATGAATTATTTATTGGAAAAAAATTACATTAAGTGAAACCTCATATAGTGGTTATTTTCTTAGATGACCACCTCTGACAGTGACACATTTGTCAGGAACATAATTAAATAACAGTACTTAAAATTACTGATAGTTTTGTAAGTCTACAAGAAACTGGCATTATCTAGAATTGTGGAGTTAATTGTTTTAGGGAAGTTTCACTGTATAATCAGTTGATTTAGGTATCGTAATTTTTATGTGGATATGAATTTTGCATAAGTTATTGAAAGTTTTACAAGACAGTTAAAACCAAAGCTTTTCAAATCATGAGTCTTGTATGGGCATTGTTTTAACATTACTTTCAAATATAGTTAGAATAATATTTAAGCATTATTTTCTCTCATTAGTTATACTGCGGAAATGCTCGTTACAATTTTCTGCATTAAATTTATCTGGTTGTATAGATATTAACGTAAAAACTGATTGTAAACAAATGAAATTATATCTGCTTAATTGCGATGACAGTAATTTTAACTGTGTGTATAAGGCTGTGTAGAAGATTTATTTATATTGCTAAATACTGCACTATATGAATTTCATTTGGCAGTCTAAATACAGGAAATGCTCAGCACGAAGTTGTATTTTTATAATATATAATCTATGGTCAATTGCAATAGCTATTTTTCAGTACTTTAAATTTTACTATTTAGAAATTTTACAGTTCAAAATAATATTTCTATACAGATTTTAAAGTATTTTTTTGCAATAGAAATGTAAATGCCTTGTACCGAAAACATTGACTTAAGTTTATTCCAATAATGCATCTCTTTAATTAAATTTATAATCCTTGGAGATGATATACGAAACACCTTTTGTAATAATAAATTATTTTATATATATATAAACAGTATGAAAATTACTTACTAAGCATTTTTACGTTGAGAACTACATGTTGTATAAATACTTATTATGTTATAGATTTTATTTATATAAAGTCTGTGGAAGATTATACAACACTAAAAGTGAGATACAGAATAAGATATTATACGCTATGACATATTTCCTCAATTCCCAAACTGTGGGTTGAGAATCGGTATTTGTTAAGTCTTGTAAATTTTTGAAAGTTTGTTTTGTTACAATATAATTTACTGCATTTTGGGTATTATTAAGTTTATTATATTCTTATATTGAGGTTTCATTTATATTCTGACAGATACAGGTAACGTTCAAAGTACTGTAAAAAGATGTTTGACACAGTATATGTATATTATTATTTCTTCACTATATTACATTCTAGGATTCAAATTCCATGCAAAACATCTATGTGTATGTGTGCCATAATAAGCTGCAGGTTGTTGCTATCAGTGGTAAGCGAGTTTTGAGGAGATAGCAAGTATGCTAAATTTAAACTCTTTGTGAAATTTCTAATAATCAAGTCCCTCATTCTTTTTGCTTGCTTTGTCTAGTTTTGTTTAAATCTGGTTTAGTGCATTGTAGGTTGCTTAAAATTTAAGCAGATGCTAGAAAGTACTACCATCCTTTGGCAATACATTTCTCGTTAGGTGTCAAATTGTGACAAGCTGATGTGATTAAATTCCATTGTTTAATTTCCCAATTAAAGAACTGAAATACACTGTAATACATATATATGCAATGAGATACACTATTATGTGTATATATTTATAATCAAAGTCATGATTCGCAACCATCAAATATATATACATATATCATTCGATGGTTGTGAATCATGACTTTGATTATTATCTTTCTATTATTTTCAAAATTATATAAAGGAAGTTTAAAATTTTGTAAAGAGAATTTATATAAATATTTTGTTATATGTTTATAGGTACTGATATGCATAGAGAAGGACAGGGGCTTGTAGGCTTCTAGATATTTATAAAATTTTTTTAAGTTTCTTTGTATTGAATTTTATTTAAAATTACTCTGTGTGCCTCCCCCCTATTTAGGTCTGTACATTTTATCACTGCTAATTGTGTATTGCTGGTTTATGCTTGTAATTATTAGTTTTTATGGAAATTTGATCTACAGTTCTATTTTTGTATATTGTTTTTTATAGGGATTCTGCGTATGAATACCCGTTCTATGTATGGATAATGCACTATGGTATAATTCTATTGGTTTTGTTTATGGGTTTTCGTCTACTGTTTTGTGCAGTGATTTTCCCAATGGGTACCTGTATTAGTCTGTAGATTTTTGTGTACCGGCTTTTACAGAGATTTGGCCTATGGATATCCGCATAGGTTTGAGTTTTTGTGTACTGGTTTTTATCTGGAATAGACCTACGGAATATCCATTTTTGAATGGAGATTTGGCCTGTGGATACGCATAAAATTCTGGTTTCTGGATATGGTTTTTACAGGGATTTTGTTTATAGTACACGTATGTTCTACAGGTTTCTTTTTATGATGCTTTGGCCTACTGGTACCTGTACAGTTGTATGGGTTTTTACGGGGATTTGGCCTACGGGTACCCATACAGCTGTACGGGTTTCCTTCTATGGGTTTGTACGGGGATTTGGCCTACGGGTACCCGTACAGCTGTACGGGTTTCTTTCTATGGGTTTTTACGGGGATTTGGCCTACGGGTACCCGCAGAACTGTATGGGTACCCGTAGGCCAATTCCCCGTAAAAAAATTTATGGGTTTCTACGAGGCATTTTTAGCAGGGCTGTTATCCAGCTAGTCTTAGATTAAATATATTACAGGAATTGCAAGATTCGCTCCTGGCAGCTCATGGTTGCATTCGGAAAACCGTCTAACTCGTACTTGAAGCAATTTATTTTCCTGAACTGCAAGAGTTAACAGGGGCGTATGTCCAGTCTTGCCCAACATGCCAGGTAGTTAATCATGTTAATTTCCGCCCTGACGGGTTTCTAAATAGCATTAAATCAGAATTTCCAATTGAAATAATTGGCGTCGATTTATTGGGCTCTTTCCGGAAGTCAGTTAAATGAAAGTCGGTATCTTCTTGTTATGGTTGACCATTTTAGTAAATGGACCGAAATTGTACCCCTAAAAGGAGCCTCTGCGAAATTAGTTACTGATTCTATTTTAAATAAATATATTTTAAAATACGGGGCGCCCCTAAAAGTTATATCGGATAATGGTCCTCAGTTTAAAAGCAATATTTTTGAAGACAAAAACTGGGCATACGTCATTTAAAAATGGTCCCGTATCGGCCGCAATCAAATATAGTGGAACGGGTCAACACAAACATAGTTAAAATTATTCGTAGTTACGTTAAAAATTTTCATAAAAGCTGGGATAACTATGTCAATGAATTAGCTTCCGCCCTTAGACGCCCCAAACACAACACGACGGGAAAAACTCCTGCTGAGTTACTTTTAGGCAGGAAGATTATAATACCATTGGACAAATTGTTTTATGTTCAAAAAAGGGCCCCTGAATTCAAAATGGCGAATATGCAAAAGTTAATTAAGGATGCAAAAGAAAACACCGAAATATCACAGAGGAAACAAAAAATTTACTACGACATGAAAAGACGGGAAGTAAAGTATAATGTGGGGGATGAAGTACTTAAGCTGAAGCATTCACTTTCTTCAGCGGCGGAAGACAAAGTGCAAAATTTTGCCCACGGTTTGAAGGGCCGTTTTCTATTGAGAAAATAACCCATGCAGTGGTGGTTTTAAGAGCCAAGAATGGCGAAAACATTACGGCAAATATCGATCAAATCAAGCCGTATTACACCCGAGATAACATGAAAATATTTCAAGATCTTTTTGAAGGATCCGGCACGGCGGGTACCATCTCAACACATGGCACAACAACAACGACCACCAGAGTCGGCCACAAGTGAAGATACGAATAAAAGAAGAAAAGCCCCCCCGATGGAACACCGGAGATAACAAGAAAAGGAAGATATTCTCTCCAATTGAAAAGAGAGGGTACGACAGGCTACAACAGGAGGAAGAGGGAAATTCTAACAGTACGAAGAAGGCGAGAAGAAATGTTTGCAGTTATAACTCATATGAAGAAATGGTCGCAGTCATAACCTATGAGAAAAGAAATAGTCCACCCTCAGAAAGGATTCTACGCAGCAAGTGTCCACGAATTGACCCAGAAAAGCCAGCTGCAGACTCAAGACAACAAAAGTTCGAATAGCAAACCGCCAAAACTCGGCAACAACCGACGAGAAATGTCTCGACGCCTCCAAGGACAGTACCTATCAAACGACCCGGAAATCAACCAACGGAGAGGAAGAAGTTTTTCAAGAGCCATCAAGCACGCCCAAAAAGAAAACGGACTGACGACGAGACTGAGGGTCGGACACGGAGAAGGCGTCGGATCGATCAAATCATGGTCTTCGCGACCTTCCAGGAGTCGGCGGCTAAACGAATGTCTGAATATCAAAAAGATAAATAAAACTTTACTTTACTTTGTAACTTTAAGTTAATTTTTCTTTCTTACTGCAAGTGGCAGAATTTAAGTTTTACCTCATGTGAGATCTACCTTTATCGCCAAAAAGGCGAGAAAACAGTTTTATCTATTTGTTACTATGTTTTTCAACTACTCGCGAGTAATATTATATTATTGTATAATAATAAAGTGTAAGTACTTCAGTATTGTGAAAGATTTTTTAACGGTATAAGAAAAGTATCTTAAGAACATTCTAAAAATATTGTATAAAGCTCTATTTAAAAGACTCTGTTAAGAAAAGACATTTTAGTCTGAAGGACCTGTTAAATGTAAAAGAAAGAGCACTTGTTTTCAATAGGAGAAAGTTAACTGTATGTTTTCAAATGTGTAGAATTAATGGCATGTTAACGTGTTCTTATATAAGGGTCGGGACGAGGGTGAGGCAGGTGAGGCTCTAGCCTCAGGTGAACAAATAGAAGGGGCGCCAAATTAGCTATTCGATCAAAAAATTCAGAAATTTATTTTTAAAACTTACGATTTTTAACTTTTAATTTCGGAATACTGCAGTGAATATTAAAAGAATTTTGTGTTATAAATAATCCAGCTTAAAAAGAAAACAAAGA
>KK119649.1:39589-50814 GCA_000611955.2 Stegodyphus mimosarum
TGGTTCAACCTTACCAAATAAAGGTTCAACCAAAGCACCAAATAATGGTTCAACCTATTACCAAATAAAGGTTCAACCAAAGCACCAAATAATGGTTCAGTGTTTTACCATCTTTTGGTTGCAACTTTTTCAGCACCATAGTTTGGTGAAACTTTGAACCAAATTTTTAACAGTGTAGACCTTAGTTTCAAACTTGTTAACTCTGGCCGGAAGTATGAAAGAATCTTAAGTTTAACTAACGTTTATTTTAAAACTTTACTCTCATCTCTTATTTTCCACTTCCGGTCAGAATTAACGCGTGATTATGTTTATACTAATTGTACTTGCTAACGTTTAAGTATTTAAGTTGTGGCTTTTTGTCAAGAGCACAGTAGAAGGAGAGAGAGCCCTCTTGCTACGATGTTTCACGCGAGCTTGCTATCAGTTACTGTCCGCCTTTAAAGCCAGGGTTTTAATCCTCTTGAAAGTTAAAGACGTAGTGTAGTTTTACGCAGTTTGCGTACTACGGACGTAGTAATTTAAAATGCCAGTCTTAGTGCTAGTCATCTGTGTAAAATATTAAAAGTTAGCTCTTATTTTAGTTAGTTAGTAGTCTTATATTCTCTTACGTTCAGACCACAAGTGGTTGGTTTATGTATCCCGAAGTGCGGGAACACCTGTAAAATCGATAAGCAAATAAAGGATAATTTTAACCCTTCTCATCTTTGTTGTATCTGCTACCACACGCACGAACATAGCTTTCAGTAAGCTCCCTGTTCCTACTCAGGATTCCAGTTATGTTTCGAAAATCAACTAGAAGAAACAGTAGTCCTGATAAAGTCATTAAATATGCAATTTTATTTCTAGAGTTAATGCATTAGTATGAACTGATTCATATCTTTTTCACGTTGAAGAACTTCTGGCATTTTTTTAATTATTATTTTTAAGGTGAGCACACTGTTATGAGTTTTAGAGTTATAATAAGAACATTATTTTTCATTTTACAAAATTTTGCTAAATGGCCAACTCGAAAACATATAAAGCAAGCTTTTTTTCTCATCAAAATTTTCCTTTTAGTATCTAAATTCATACTTCTAACAGTAAAACAATCTTTAGTAGGATGTATTTTCTCACAAAAAAGACAGCTGAAATTTCGCTTACCTGAACTGTAAGAGATGCTTACCAAAGTTGCTGCATAAGGGATCTCAGCGGATGGTTTATCAACACACATTCTTTCCTTACTGAACTAAATTATCACTAAAAGCTTGAATGAGCAAGTTCAATCATTTTTCCATTTTTAACTATTTCATTTATATCTTTAACGAGGTTTTTCGCCTGATTACTTGGATATGGAGTGGAATAAACACCCTCAGTTCCACAACATGTATATAGCGGCTACGCTCGGTAACCACGTGCCAGGCTTAAATGATGAAATTCACCGTTTCGCTGACAGATTCTTAGGAAATAATTGGATTGGACTGATAAATACGGAATCACTCTCGCTTGAGGATTATTTACGTGTGTTACAAATTGAAAAAGTCAAGTCAAGAATTTATGGAATTGGAATGGACATGGAGGACTGGATACGGAATTTTCTACTGAACAGGAAAAGAATGTGATAAAAACCACGTTAAAAGGCTTTGCGGAAGGACTGCTACAGATATTCAAAGGTAAGTGCGAGTCTTTTGGTGCTCACAATCTTGATAGTATAAATATGGATATAACTGACCTTACTAAAAAAATTATGGCTAACAACTTAAAAAATGTTAAGAATAGTATTGTTAAGTGTGATAATGAACGTAGGTCAGAAACTGTTAAAATTGTTAATGCTGAAAAAATTGCTGATAATTTGCCAAAGCCTAAATTGCCGTCGAACAAAAATAAAAGATCAGTTACTGAAATGACCGATGCTGAGGGCTTTATTCAGACGAGAAACCCGGCTAGGCCTGCTAAAATTGTTAAATGTAATGTTGACATCGCTGTTAAAAATAAATTTGATAGTTTAATGGATAGGACAATTGAGAGGACTAATGTTGATATGCAAGCTGATTCGGAGGTTCTTGAAGTTGAGACCCCTGTAATTAAACCTGTAAGGGTTAAACCGGCTACTAAATTATCAGATTTTGTGAAAATGCTTAAGTCTGACACTAAATTGGAATTTGCTGTAAAAATTAATGGTGAATTTTTGAAAGTTTTTAGTAGGTAACTTGAGGAGAAACAAATAGATCATTACTTAATTGTCAGTAAGGTTGAACGTACTATCAAGGTTATCTTTAGGGGTTTACCTATCGAATGCCTTAAGGATGAAATTAGGGAGGAACTGGAAGCCCTTGGATACAAGGTGCGTAAGGTACACAGGTTTAAGACGAATGTCCTCATGTGTTTATTCCAGGTTCAACTTGAAAACAAAGCAGGGGTTGAAGAAATATATGACTTAGCCTACTTTATGTGCTTTTATGTAAATGTAACTGCTTATAATGCCACTGGAAGTATTGTGCAGCATCACAACTGCTAGTACTTTCACCACTCTTCGAAAAACTGCAAGTTAAAACCTCGCTGAGTTAAATGTGCGGGGTCGCATAAATCTGAAAATTGTAAAGCCAAAAGAATTGATGAAGTAATGTGTTGTAATTGCAATATGCCAGGGCACACCGCGAATTATCGTGGGTGCTCTAAATTTCCCACTACTGGATCTGTAAAAAATATGTCAAATAAAGTTAATGTGAACAAACCTAATGTAGCTGCGAATACCTTTGATAAAGGCAATGTAAAGCCTGGTGTTAGCTACGCAAATGTTGCTGCAGGCGCACGTAAAGCTAGTAATATTAGAAACGCTGATTCTGTTAATGTTGATAATAGTAAAGTAACTAGTAATAACGGAAGTAAGGACTTAGTTCCAAACATGTTTATGGGTATATTTAAGTTCATTAAAGAGTTAATAGATATATTTAAAGGCTTCTCGATTGCAAATATTCTTCGAAAAATTACGGAGAGGATGCCTGAGCTGCAGAGCACACAGTTGATAAAATGTTTAATATTTTTGATATTTTCGAAAGCATATTTGTTGCATAATGTGTAGTATTGCAAATAACGTTGTAAACATAATTACATGGAACGCAAACGGTCTGGCTCGTAAGCTTAATGAGCTGCAAGACTTCATAAATGAGTACAGTCCTGACTTATTTTACATACAAGAATACCTTCTTGGCCCTTCTATACCAATGTTTATTGCTAATTACGGGGAAACTCAGATAAGCGGCACTTGGCGCAATTTTTTCCGCCATCTTAAATCGCGAAAAATCACCAGGAGGGACCTGTAGCTGCCCTCGAAATCGATTGAGTGTTTTAATAAATGTACGCCACATAAAAGGTTGTTTCAGCGATTTTGATTGTCACATTGGCACGTTTGTCTTCTATTCTAACATTCAGTACACTCTTCGAACAATGCACACCGGGAATGACATAGATAGTTTGATCGAGAAGTTCTTTCGTAAGATTCAAAATGCTCATGACTCTAATAAAAAGGAAGTTAATCCATCAAAACTGGTGAGATCGAAGGAGTTAGCTCAACTTATTAAAACACGAAATGCTGCCAGGAGGCAGTTTCAAAGAACCAGATCCCGTGCGGACATAACTATGTTTAATAGGCTCTGTGATGCAGTCAAGTCTCATACTAATTATCATGCACAAACTCGCTGGGCCAACTACCTCGAGTTCCTCTCTATGGAGAGGACAACTCTATTTGGAAAGCGATCAAGAGGTACAAAAAATGCCATAATCCCATTCCGCACCTTAAAAACCCTCACAGGATCCACTACACTGAAGCTGAGAAGGCAAAACTTTTAGCACAGCATCTGGAATCTCAGTTTCGCACAAACAACATTTACGACACCAGTACAGAACAGTTAATTGCGAATTTTCATAACAATTACACACCAAACCCAAGCACTGACATCACAATTTCAGTCATGCCGTCGGAAGTCTATGATTACATCGAGAAATTAAAGAACAATAAGAGCCCAGGATATGACCATATTACTAATCGGATGATGAAAAAGTTTCCAGGGAAAACTCTGATGTACTTTACGAAGATTGTTAATTTGGTCCTAAAGTGGCAGCACTTTCAAACTAGCCAAGATCATGCCTATTCCAAAGCCACAAAAAGCTGTTAATCTGCCAGAATCCTAACCCATAAGTCTTCTGTCGTCTTTGAGTAAAATAGTCGAAGCAGTCTTGCTCTTGAGAATAAACCAACATCTGGATCAACACGGAATTATCATCAGTAGAACGGAATTATCATCAGTAGAGGAAAATGAGAGTTCTGGATCGGGAGCACAGGGAGCGGGAGTTGAGGGAGCTCCCTAGAAGGAATGGTCAGCCGCGGGAGGGAGGCTTATCTGAAAATGGGGACAGGGAGCCTTATCGCGAGGTGGATGTGAGTAGGGTTAGTTGCTACGTCACACGTGTGCTTAGATATTATAGAATTTCATTGGTTCCACGTTAGTCATTATGAGTTAATGAAGGATTTACTAGCTTTCTTAAAACGGACAGCTGTTAGATATAACATTTATGTTTCTATTTAATGAACTTCTTTAAGATGGAGATTCCGTCATTGAGACATCCCTTTACCTGTGTCGTTGCGGGCCCCACAGGATGCGGGAAAACCCATTTTGTGAAGAAAATTATTGATCATCGTATTATTTATCCGTTACCTTCACAAATTATTTGGTGTTATGGTGTATATCAAGAACTGTATGACGAAATACGAGGAGTTACATTTGTGGAAGGACTTCCTCCGAATATCCAAGATATTTCTAATGCTGTGGTTATTATCGACGATTTAATCAGTGAATTGGGAAGTAATCCTAAATTAACACGTTTGTTTACGAAAGACAGTCATCATAAAAATATTTCTGTAATTTTTATCGTGCAAAATTTATTTCATAAGGGTAAGAAAATGCGTGAAATATCTTTAAATGCACATTACATTGTTTTATTTAAAAATCCGAGAGATGTTAGCCAAATCTCTTATTTGGGGAGTCAGTTGTATCCAGGCCGCACCAAATGTTTTCAGGAAGTGTATTGCGATGCCACTCTCAAGCCTTATAGTTTGTTTTCAGGAAGTGTATTGCGATGCCACTCTCAAGCCTTATAGTTATTTACTAATTGACTTAATGCCTCAAACAAAGGACGATTTGAGACTGCGCACTGGTATCTTCCCTGATAATATATATTACGCCTACATACCGCGTTAAATCACTTAGACGTTTTACTTTCTAGATGGCTGTTGTGATTGATTTCGAAGGCTTTCAGTTAAAGCCTAACTGTTATGTTTTTAAAGAGCTTTCGTTTTTTTCTGTCTACGATGGTTCCCATGGATGCTGGACTTTCCTTCTACCTAAACCTTCACAAGAGCTTTCTGCTAAAGAAAGAAAACAAATTTCTTGGGTCACACGGAATATGCATCACCTACACTTGGAAAGTGGTGAGTTGCCTTATTCAAAGCTACGAACTGTACTGAGTTTCCTTTTTGATATGTATTCTAAAATTTATACTAAAGGCCTAGAAAAAGCAAAATTTTTTGAATTCTTATCACGTCGTAGTATTTATAACTTAGATGACTTCTGTCCGAAAATTAGCGAGATTTCAAAGCCAAATGTGAAGTGTGCTTTTCATAAACCTTATTTTCCGCATTGCGCAGTTGTGAAAGCTGCTGCATACACACGTTTCTTTTCTAAATAAAAATGGCTTAATGATGTAAATGACTTTCAGTAACCGTTAACATGTCAAATTGTGCACAACAACATTTGCAACATCTGAAGCTATTGGGAAAAAGAGGGACAAAGTGTTCCATTTTACGAAGAGCTCCTAATAGTTTAACTAAAGCTGTTTGCGAATGTGCAAGAAATGTTTTAAAAGGTAATGTACCCTTAAGTAGTGTTAGGAAAAAGAAACTTAGACCATTTAAAAATTGCTGATAAGAAAACGCCTTTATATAAAAAAAAGACGAGTATTTGTTCAAAAAGGAGAAGGATTTCTTAGTTTCCTCATTCCAGCAGCAGTTTCAGTGTTAAATACACTCATCCATGGAGCACGCTAGAAAAATGGTTCTTGTACCAGAAGACAGACTAAATAAGTTTATTGGAGATAATTTAAGTGATATGGATAGAGAGATGGGTAAAAACCTTGAGAAGAAAAGATTTATCAGAAAATGAAAAAGCCACAATTTATCTTCAAATTTTGCAAAAATATGTACATTACCCATTCCCCGCAGATGTAAAACCTAAAGAAGAGGAAAAAGAAGCAACCGTAATAAAACCCATAGCTGAGACTGAAGTGAATGTAAAGCATAACAGCAATTCCTTGGAACGTCTTATACTTCAAAATGTCTCCGAAAAATTCAAACGCACTGCTGAAGACATTCTGAATTTCGTAAGAAATCATTCTTCGACAATATCATGGAATGCGAAAGGTGAATTAATTTACAGAGGAGACACTATACATAACACTAATATAGCAGAATTAGTGGTTAACCTTTTAGAAAACAGTAAAAATCATCCTAAAGATCAAGATATATTTCATCGAGCTTTAACTGAACTTGGTATAGCTACTTCTTTCATCAAAAATAAATACCTGTTACCAAAACGCTCACTTCCGCAACGAAAAGTGAACAGAAAATTGTCTCCTGTATTTCCAAAACGGATGTTAGCACGCAGAAATGTAACCTGGTTGACTTATTAATAAATGTTTTTACCTTTTGCTTTCAACGGTATTATTTTTTTTTCTTTTTATTAAAAAAAAAACACTATTATTTAAGACTGTAACATGTTAATGTAAATAGAATTTAAAAGAAAACAGCTTTCAGTCAGAAAACAAAATGTAAATTTTATTAGCATAAAACTTAGATTTCTTATTCTTTCAATACAGATATTTTGAAAAAACACAATTTTATTTAAAAAAAAATTCTAATTTTGGACAAAATGTTAAAATACAAGATTTTATGCTACATCAAAGTTCTTTTATTACTTACAAATGAGTTGATTATCTTTCTTCACTGCAAATTATTTTCTTACACCCCAGAAATGTTTTAGCTACAACATCACATTCACTCTTAGAATCCACGATCCCTTTGGCGTAGGTAGAACAATAATAATGAAAAACTTCATAAGATTGTTGTACACAAACTAAGATTGTTGCACACAATTACATAAATCATGACCACAGTCTGGGAATGTTTCTTTAAATTTATGGAATTTTTGACATTTAATGTAGCCAATATGGTCTATACTTTGATAAATGTGATACAGGTTTAAAGAGGTTTGATTGATTTTAAAATTGACATCTAAACTTCCAACATTTCCGTTTAATGGGTAATGAATAAAATATAACACGATACTTCCAAATGCATAAGAAAAGGTAAGAAAAAGTATATAGTATTTATGTATTCCTTACACATCATTTCAATGAGCTCTAACTATTATATATAACAAATTCTGTACTTTCTATACTTTGTAAAAGCTTTCAGAGTAAAATATTTAGCAGAATTTATGAGATGTACAATTCTGAAAATACACTTTGTTAAAATGATTCTTGAAACTGTTGGGAAAGTCAAGAAATAGTAAAAAGAAGCGTCTGTTAATATAAATTATCCCAGTTAGAATGAAGTAGAAGCAGCCTATCGTTTTACTTTTATATCCACCCGGGAGAAGAAGAGACTAAGTTCATGAAACAAATAGAATAAAAAGTTGAAATGCTAGAGAAGGAAACACATCGTTTATAACATAATATCATAATGTGATATATAAATTTGTACCTACGAATCTGATGTACGGAATGAAACATAAATCATTTTTGCTATTGATTGAATTCATTTTTTAAAACTCATTGTTACACCATATCTTTTTTAACAAATTGAAATAGTCTAAAATCATTGTTTTTACATTGAGATAAGTCAGAAATAATACGTTCCATTGATTGTCCTTGACATCGTTTAAGCAGAAAATAGATGCAATAATGTCCACATACATTTGAAGTAACACTCTGGAAACGAATATTATTCCATATCAAATTGTTGATTTGAAAACCATAAACAGATGGAGGCATCCCATATGAATCGAAGAATTCAGCTGTTGATTTGTTCTCGATGAACCAGGCAACCCAATGCTTCCCAGTTTTATCCTGAGGATCTGTATTCATAACAAAACACGATGGAGTAGCATGGATAATAGGTAAACGATCAGCTGGAAACACACCTTGGGAAAAAGGACCTGTCTGTGAGTCCTGAGATAAAATTTTTGAATAACCGAAGCATACATTTAAAAGTCTGACAAAACAGTCCTTGACTTATTTATTTCAAGAACACTTTCGAACTCCGCATAAACAAGAACTGATATTGTCTGTTCCAAAGCAACACCAAACTTCACTTTAAGTCTTAAATTGCTGTGACGAATAAGATTAAAATGCTCTACATCACATAAATTCGGACTTAAATCAAATGCAAATAGCGTGTATCCTTTAGCATAATCTTCTCTAGATATATCAATTCCTCGATCTTCTCTGTTAGTTGCAAGAAATAAACTCTGGAATGCTCTAATATAATTGTTCTGATCAAAATTAGGCTCAACTGAATTATAAGGTAAAGGCTGCCCATCCACGTAAACCCCTATAAAATTCATATGGTAATGCTTAAATTTGAAAGGTGATTTTTTATAATTTCCGTTTAAGGCATCATTATCTAAACAAGCTACAATGATACGTTTGGGCCCACAAATACATTAACCCACAAATACATTATCTTGAACAAAAGACATATTGCCTTGAGGAATAGAAAATACTTTGCATAGAACTCTTTGAATAGGGTATTTTGCAGAACCTTTTTCCAAAGCTTTAGCATGTCCTAGTGAAACAGCTGGACTAACATGGACTTTGCGCACGAAGAGGGAAACGTGTTCGAGTGTGACTTTGTAGTCACCATTTTCCGCCATTAAGCAAAATTCTGGTTTACTGCGAATAAGTTTTAATTTGATGTCCACTAAATTCAGTAATAAGTGTTCTTGATGAAATAAATCCAGATGCAGTCTTCCTATCATATCAAGAGTAGCACTTAGTTTAAAAAATTCAGCTCGTTTATAAAATCCTTCATTCCCATCAATGTTCATATGACCCGGTGTATCTTTATAAAATAATTCCGAAGTTAATTGCGATACTTTAGTATCATAACCATGATTTAGTAACGTTTCTATAAGTGCTCGATACGGATATGTATTATCTGAAGACGTTATTAGCCTTTCATTTAATTTCACATCAATTTGAGAAAACAAAGAATGGAGAAATAAATTAACTGGTCCAACTTTTACATCTTTTTGCAGGTGTGAACCATCCGAGTTGAGAATTTTTGCTTTTACATACAGGTGAGTTTCTGATAGATCTAAATAATCTTCCCCACCAGAAATGTGAAATTCAATAGGACCCCCATCGCTAACATTTGCTAACGGATGAAATTTAACCCATTGTCCCCTTTCAACTACCGTTTGAGTAGGAGGCGTTAGAAATAGATTCAGTTCCAATTTGACGCATTCGGGGGAGTCTTTCAATACAAATGTCATAATTACGGATAAAAAATATCACGTCCTTTCACCTTCCTAGCTTTCGAAGAAATGACTCGTTTTGGCATTTTCCGCTTTCTTTTGCGTTTTCCACTGCCTAACATGTCATGCGTTTTTCTTATAGCTCTTTGAGCTAGCGTTTTGCTCGCTTTCCGAGTTCTTTCTTTAGTTGAGGTTTCAAAATCTTTCCCCGATAACACATCACTTGCAATATGCGTTCCGGTTCGCTAAGCTTCTTTTCCTACTGAAACTACTGATAAAGAACGGCATCGCAGAACGAAACAATCGTCTAAAAAATCCTCCAAATCCATACCCTTTTTGAAAAGAAGTTCCTTGATAATAAGGAAGCCCAGATCCTACTTGCGTAGCATAAAAGTCTTCATAAGCTTTTACGCAACAGTTGTATGGAACATACATCTTCTTTGAAGTCTGTGATATGCATGTCAGTTTTTGCGTCTTGTGTTTATACTTAGAAATTTGTTTCATTCTGAAATGCAAAACAAGCCACACTTTGCCTCTTTCGAATGGTACTAGCTGCCCAGAGTTAAATCGAAGTTCCACTTCCACTGTCTGAAAATGTTGACGAATCACAGGAACATACTGCGGACGTTCATAATGCGCACTTACCATTTCTCCATCTTTTCCGTTAACTTTCACTTTTCTCAGCAGAGGTGCTTGAGTATCACCTACGAGTTGTGGTTCTACGATATCTGAATATACATAAATAACCGGGAACGACGCATGCGGATCGGCTACGTACGGACTATCAGCCACGCCCTGAATTTCTGTCGGTTCAAATCCTAAAATTTCACTGATTCCTTCTGTCAAAATTATTTTAGTATTTTTAAATGTTTTTACTCTTACACGCTTCGTCACATTGTTGTAATTGAATTCAACTTTACCTCTTAAATCGGGAATCATGATAGCTTTAATTAAATCTGGAATGGTTTCATAATAACCTGAAAACCGTCTTGAAATAGTTTTCCCATCTCCCAAGTCGAAACCAAATAAATTGTTGTTTTCGTTTATATTGTGCCACGAATGTGGGTAAATTACGGAAATTCCTACCTCAAATTCTCCAATGAGATTTATACTAGATGGTAACTGTGTAATGAAATGGGAAATTTTATTTTCAGGAAAGTAGCGTAGAGAAGAATCGCTTACGAGTGTCATATAAAAAGACATGATTCCAACTAACAATGAAAAGTGTATTTCATAGCTTTATACCATTTTTACATCAGAGACCCAGGCGTTAAATTTTTTAGTATACCCTTCAAATTTTACAAAATATTCTGTTTTCCCACCTACCTTCCGTTTCTTCAAAACATTTTCAACGAGGTAATACCCGCTATCATTCACTTTCTGTAATTCTTGTTCATAAAATGAACCTTTAATGATTTCATTTGACAAATCCTTTAATTTATAAACAGGAATCTCGCGTGTTAATACTTCATAAATGCTAAATAATTCCTGAGACCAGTTTTGCTCATAACCTTTTTCGAATTTCATTTTCTGTTTGCTTATTCTTACAATATCCCACCACCTTAAGACGAGGTAACTTAGGATTTTCAATACGTTCGTATAAATTTTTCCATGCTAACTTTTCATTTTCTTTCGTTACAGATACTGGTTTCATTTTAA
>KK119650.1:0-11128 GCA_000611955.2 Stegodyphus mimosarum
ATAAATTTTTGTTAACTTTTTAACGACTTGTGCATTCAATATATAACGAACCCGTACGCACGCTACAGTATTGTGGCGTGCGTACGGGTTCGTAGTAGATTGAATGCATACAGTTCCGATGATAGGTTAATAAAATTTATTTTATTGATTCACTTCAAAGTTCTGGAATATTCCTAAAAAATAATCGTGTAGTTGTTCATAGTATCACAGTATACAATCAGTAGTTACACTTCAGACTATTAAGAACGTTAAACACAACGCAAGCAAAGCGCATCTAAAAGGGACAGCTTTCAATACTCCGATGTCGCTCTGAACTAACAGCTCACAACAACTACTCAAGAAAGATGCTCTCTCTGACCTTATATAGTTTTTACCTAGCTGCCGAGATATTTCTAGTACTTTCTTCTTCTCGAAATTACTGGAAAGCAATATGAGGACCGAATTGTGATCACAGCTAATATAGTGATCAATTACATTTATTCAGTTACAATACCTGTTACGTATTGGGTGAAGGGAAGTGCGAAGAGATGGAAACAGTTCGTTGCCAACCGGTTTGTGGAAATTCAGGACCGATCGAGTCCGAGTGATTGGTACTATTGTTCGTCTGAGGATAATCCCGCGGATTTGCTTACTAGAGGAATCTCGGCTGAGAAGTTGGTGCTTCATGGAAAATGGTGGTCAGGTACAATTTGGCTTCGGAAAAGTTTTGAGAGTTGGCCTAACCAACGGGTTAGAGAGTTACGGAATGTGGACAATGCGGAAATAGTAACAGAGCAAAGGAAAAATTCTGTCAAATGTTTTGTAGTGCAGTTGGAGTTAGTTGAGCAGCTTTGGAACAAATTTTCAGTTTGGAGCAAGTTGCAGAGAGTTGTCGCTTGGTGTTTAAGGTTTATAAGAAATGTGAGGGGGGATAGGATTTTGACTCCCTTCTTAGAAACAAGTGAACTAAAAGAAGCGCATGATATTATAATCAAACTAGTCCAAAGACCTGACTATAAAAGGGAAATATCTACTTTAGGGAAAGCGAGAGTGTTAAAGAAAGGTTCTTTAATTTCTCTAAATCCGTTCTTGGACAATAGTGGCTTACTACGTGTAGGAGGACGTTTAAGAAATGCCAGCTTACCAGAGTCTGTGAAACATCAAATAATATTACCTAAGAATCATCCTGTTACAAAATTATTAGTGAAATTTTATCATCTTACTTACATGCATGGAGGGTAAAATTAGTTAACTCTGCGATGAAACAAAAAAATTTGATTATAGGAGCAAAGGCTGCAATACGCAGAGAAATAAAAAGGTGTGTTATCTGTGCTAGATTTTGCTCTGAGCTTTCGAAACAAGTGATGGCTGACTTACCTTCTGCAAGAGCAAATCCTGGAAGACCATTTCTTAGATCCGGTACTGATTTTTCAGGACCATTTTTGATCAGCCCTAGACGTGGAAGAGGCTTTAAACCACTGAAAATGTACGTGTGTGTGTTTATATGTTTCGCAACGAAAGCTGTCCATTTAGAACTTGTTAGTGATGATTCATCGGACGATGTGGAAAGCCAGCTGAAATATTCAGTGATTGTGGAACAAATTTTATCGATGCAAAGAATTATTTAAAAGCTTGTACGATAGAAGCCTTTGGTACTTATTTGACCAATGAAGGCATTAAATGGACAATGAATGTTCCATCAGCCCCTCATTTTGGAGGCCTATGGGAGGCTGCCGTTAAATCCATGAAGTTTCACATGAGACGTGTTATAGGATCGCAGATCCTCTCACAAGAAGAATTTTCAAAGTGTCTGGTGGAGATTGAAGCCATACTTAACTCCCGTCCTTTAGTGGCTGCTTCTGAGGACCCAAATGATTTTTCTGCCATTACACGGGGTCACTTCATAATCGGTTCCGAGTTAAAAAGTGTTCCTGAAAATGATGTTACAAATGAGAAAATTCCCATTCGTGAGCGGTGGAAATTAGTTACACAGATTTCCCAATCGTTTTGGAAATCGTGGTCAAAAGAGTATTTGACTCAGTTGCAAGTGCGCAACAAGTGGAAATTCCCCAGTGCCGATTTACGTGTGAATGACTTAGTGCTAATCAAGGATGAAAACTTGCCGCCACTTAAGTGGAAAATGGGAAGAGTAATTCATACCTATAGAGGAACTGACAATAGAGTAAGATCAGTGAACTTAAAAACTGTTTCAGGTGAAATTAAGAGACCAATCCATAAACTGGTCCGACTTCCTGTGAATGACTGATTACTTTTCTTTCATTTATTTATGTGTGATATTTACAGTTTGCTTAATTTAATTTTTGCATTTATATTTCAGTTTGTTTAATTTCTAGTTAAGTTGATGACAGGGTCATGGGGGCCCAGTGTGTTACGACATCCACTGCCCGCCGAGAGAGGGCGCTGTATAATCCTTTTAGTTTTCTCTGTATTATATTAGTGAGTAAGAATAAAAGTGTTGTCCGAATTGGTGGTGTTAAATTTTATTAAGTGTGGAGTCTTAAGTTTCTGGCCCCTGTACAAAAGAAGTGAACAGAACTTTTCTCTAACTACAACGCACTTCGAATGAGCCGCGAGTATGATGTATCCCATGACATGCTAACGACGTATTCTTGAGAGAAAAATTTGAATTGTAATTTTTAATGTTGTTTTAAATACACTTATGTCCATAAATTAAGGATAATTCGGAGTCACGCGGAAATTGAACTCTAAAATAAATATATCACCTGTAAAATCACTTCACACATCTTCAAGAATCATATGCAAATTTCAGGGAGTAACCAGATGACACCGATGGTACGTCACAATGACGAGAGTGTAAGAGGTTAGGTTAGGTTAGGTTAGGTTATTCAATTATGGCAAAGCACACGAGGGCTATCTGCCTAAGGGGAGGGATGCCTTCGTGAAGGACTTTCTAAGGGAGACTGGCTCGTATACACGTTACACATGGGGAAAACCACGAAAACACCCATGCAGCCAGCCCGTTCGCGGGATTCGAACCTCGGACCGAACTACCAGTGTTCAGCGTCTTTACCGCTCGGCCGCTGGTGGGCCGAGAGTGTAAGAGAGTGATATATAAGAAATACAGGCAAAGAAGTAAAATTGTTTCGCAGGCGCTTTATAAGCCTTTCAATGCAATAACCAAATAGTTATGACACAAAGGACGCATTTGGATGATTTTTTACGTGGTAGAATTATCGGCCGTCTGGAATGTGAGCGTACCCAACTGGAAGTATCAGACGAACTTGGAATTGCCCAGAGTGTCATCTCCAGGCTTTGGCAACGATTCCAAGATGATGGTAATGTGAGTAGACGTTACGGCAGAGGTCGCCCCGGAGTTACAACGCCGATTGAGGACCGGTATTTGGCAGTTACTGCCAAAAGAAACAGGCGGAACACAGCCGCAGACCTGTCTCGTCATCTCTCTTCAGCCACTGGTACGACAATTTCAAGGCAGACCGTGTACAGACGCTTAGTACAGATTGGTCTATCTGCTCATAGACCTGTCAGATGCGTTCCACTTACTGCAACTCACTGTCGCCTGCGGTTAGCCTGGAGTAGAGAGCGTGAATTGTGGACACCTCAACAGTGGGCTTGTGTGATGTTTTCCGACGAGTCCAGGTTTAGCTTCCAGTCTGATTCTCGCTGGACTTTCATATGGAGAGCTCCAGGTACCCGTTACCACCAAGAAAACATCATTGAACGACACCGTTACGGTGGTGCAGGAGTGCTCGTTTGGGGTGGAATTTTTCTGGGTTCCAGAACTGACCTGCATGTTCAAATTGGAAGCATGACAAGCCAAATCTATCGGGATGTCATTCTGGAACAACATGTACGTTTGTTTCGGGGAGCCATGGGCGCACAATTTGTGTTTATGGGTGATAACGCCCGTCCTCACCGTGCAAACATCATAAGCGAATGCCTTCAATCGGAGGATATCACCCGTATGGACTGGCCAGCATTCTCACCCGACTTAATTCCAGTAGAGCACGTGTGGGACATGCTTGGCCGACGAGTTGCAGCCCGTGAACCTCCTCCTACATGTCAACCGGAACTTCGAAGAGCATTGTTTTTTGAGTGGTGTAATATCTCCCAAGATCAGATCAATAATTTGATACTCAGCATGCCTAGGCGTTGTACGGACTGTATTGCATCGTCTAGGAGACATACAATGTATTAATAATCATACCAACCATGTAATATTGGTTTTTTGTGAATAGGTTTTTTTCTGTAATTTGCTCCAGGGAGAAAAAATCGCTAATTTTTTTTAATAATATCAAACATATAGCATCTTTTTTTGCTCTTCACCTTTTGTTTCATAAATAAGCTTTACAAATAAGTCAAATTTGTTTTGCTTCTAACTCTTCCTTTCCCTGATTTTGCATTATCCTTAATTTATGGACATGAGTGTATATTCTAGTGTTAGTATACGTGTGGCCTGTTTATTCTTACGCTGTTTTTTATTTGAATGCTGTTTCAAAATGAATGAGATACAGTCACCCCGGGAAGGAAAGCTAGGCTGAATTTTAACATTTCATTTGAAATAAAAATCTTTAAAGAAAGTAAAAAAATTATTAAGTTAATTTTTTAACAATTACAATTAAGGGAAATCGATGTAATACAAAAACAATAATTTCCGTAAATAACAAATGAATAAATGAGTATATAATCCTTCAAATTTAGAAACAAATAGGACCATGATCTTACCCTACTTACATTAAGTACACTATCAGGATTACATATTACAGGCATAGTAAGAGGTTATCCTGTCGTAATGAACGACTTTAGGCTTAGACTTCGTTAACTTAGGGATATGAACTACGACGCCGTTCAGTCTGTTTAGAACTGTGTATGGACCATCTCAGAGTGACTGTAGTTTAGGAAAGAGTCGTTTTCGTCGAATCGAATTCCACAGCCACACCTTGTCACCTTCGTTGAGTAAATGTCCTGTAGCTCTCATGTCATATCGGGGCTTCATTTCATTCTCCGTTGCCAAGCTGATTCGCTCTCGTTCAAAACTGCTCATCAATTCAAACATTGCCGGAGATCTTGAACGTACTCCTCAGGCGATGAAGACGCATTCAGAGGAGAGACAAACAAGAAATCACAAGGCAGACGAATGTCACGGCCGAAGAGCATCTGCGATGGGGAATAGTCGAAAGTCTCTTGACCAGCATTGCGATAAGCCAGTAAGAATAGTGGTAACTTCTTATCCTTTTGGTTTCTGAAATCCACCAGCGAGCGTTTATTAAAGATGGTTCAATTAAACCAATCTACCATGCCGTCTGACTGGGGATGTGAAAGTATCATTTGAGTTTTGTTCAATGCCGAATAGCTTGCAGAGTTCTTTATAAAAATTTTTCCTTGATTAGAATGTAACTGAAGAGGCACTCCGAAACTGGAAATCCAAATGCTGTATCATTACTTCTGCTAACATGGGAGAATCTTGATCAGGAATAGGAAACGCTCCAGGCCACTTGGTAAAGTAATCAGTGACAACGGGGATGTATCTGTTGCTATCAGCAGTTCGTGGAAGAGGTCCAGGGATGTGAAAGGCGATACGTTTTAAAATGCGCTTCTACATTGTAACTCTTTTGATTCCCTCGGCTGTGTTCTTCGAGCCTTTCCGACGCGCATTAACATCGCATGATTGGCACGATTTTTACACGTCAACCCCTGCATTATTCCAGTAGAAGTGCTCTTCAACTCTCTACAAAATCTTCATTACTCTGAAGTGGCCTCTTTAGGGCTGCTAAGTAGTTCTTTAAAGAACATCCAGGGATCTTAGAAGTATTAGCTGCCATCGGAATGCTTTGCTATCATCCGATTCGAACTTCTGGTACACGCACTCGCTTCGAACATGCATTGACTCCCAGAAAGCCCAATATTTGTCTTGTCTTAGGACTAATTAGATCGAAATATCCTGCCATGTAGGCTTCCTGTTTGAAGATGCCACTAAATCAATTATGTGCTTAATGTAAGGTGACCAGATTTCGAAGTTAATATTTTATTATTTAACAAATAATTGTATTTATTATCCTTGATATTGGAGTGGCCACGCCATATTTGTTTCGTGTGACCGTTGCTGAGCAATGATAGAAATGTTGAAAATTATTATTCTAAGAGTTTTACCAGTAGTAGATGTATGAAAAATTCATAGAGGAAGAAACTATAATAATAAGCTGGAGTGTGAAACTGTAACATATAGAAATTGTATTTAAATTATCTATCTTCGTGAATTGAGAATAAAGTTTACGATTTACGAAGAAGTTCATCTGTTATTTCGATAAAACTGTAAAATGCGTTACAGTCTTATTAAATTGGAGGTTCCACCGAGATACTGGAAATTAGAAGTGCAATTATCAATTTCGACAGTGCTGGTCTCCTAATCACAGAAAATTGCTGAAATTTTGAGAACACGTTTGCTAGTACCAATTGCCGAGTTTGTTTATTTCAAGGAGGAACGGAAGTCAGAAGTCTGCAGTTTTGAAGCCAGTTTTTGAAGAGGATCATTCTAAGGTTATCGTCTGTGTTTCTATAACTTGCGTCCAAGCAAAGAATTGTCAAAACAAGATACTGATATCTCCAAGGATAAGATTAACTTTTGGTTGTGCTATTTTGGTAGACGGTTGCACGGATTTTGCCGATTTTTTTTTTGCGAGCTTTGTGGTAAACCTGTCAGGACTTAGCGTTCTGTGTATCCGTTTTGGAAGCATTGTAAACTCTGTAAAGGGTTCTTAAACTTACGTTCTAAGTCCTGAACTGGAACAGGGAGCGGAAGGTACGCTATGTTCTGATGTAACTGCTGGGCTGGAGAATAACTGCACGTGAAGGGATTTGAAATCCTCTTTTATTCAATCACTATTAAATACAAACCTCCCAATTCGGGAGAGATACAGAACGTAACAGACCACACTTTGGTCGAACTTAACAATCAAATAAATTTAAATAAATTAAAATAGAACTTAAATTAACTTTTGCTTCGCAGAGCAATTCGCGGAAGTTGGCCTCTATCTAAAAGGGTGCGTAGCAAGATATACTAAATACTACCGCACTTTAATTTATTTTACAATGCAATCACGTAGTAAGCACTATGGCTTATAAATTTAAACTGCTAGCTGGTCAGGCGAAAGTTGAGCAGCGTGACCGTGATCTGAGGCAAAGCTCTCACACACCGAGAGGTTTCTACCTCTGGCTTAAATAGTGCTTGGCTGAACTTCAAAAATTAGCATAAGCTAAAAACGCGCGCTTCTTCTGACAGGAAGTTGAAGCAGAGAGGAGATAGAAAAGATTTAAATTAAAATAAACTTGGTTAGTTTAACTAAACAAACCAACTGCTGGACAAGTTATTTATGGTAACCGATACTTTGTTGTCATTTTATTTAAAAAATAATGCGTTTTATTATGCATAAATTCCGTGTCTTAAATATTATTTATGGCTTTCTAAATATTCAAAATCAATTTAATTTTGCATTTTTATTTGAAATAAAAATTTTATTCTTTATGATATTTTATGTTGTGGATGATGTTATCAATGACGTCACCTTACTTAAAAAGTAATTGGTTTTTAATATCTATAAATTTAATCTAATGTTTTAAACATTATTTATGGCTGTTAAATAATTTAATTTTGCACTTTTTTAAAATGATTTTATTATGTATGGTTATTTAAATAATTTTAATTCTATGCGGGATGTAATCAACTCCCTGACTGGTTACAGAGTATTTGTGCATTAGGTAATTGGTAAATTATGTATTCCATCGTACTAAAAAAAATGGCAAAAAAATAACGACCGATACTATCAAAAATTGCTGAAATTGCCACATATGTTTTAAATTAAATAATTATATCCTACAAAACTTATTTTAAAGTATTTGAATTTAAGTAATATTTTAATTCTTTTAAACGTTGGTATGAGGTTTTTAATTCGATATTCAGTTTAAGTAATATTTTAATCTAGCTAAACGTTGACCCAATGTTTTTATAGCGGTGTTTTTATTCTATTTCTATGCTATATGAAAGTAATAGTTTAACTTTACTTTTGTACTTTATACTCGTAGTAAATGTATTTGTTTACATTTCCCTGCCATTTTAAAAAACGACGTTTTCAACAAAAAATTAATCCATTGTTTTAACAATATTATTTTTTTAAAGTTTCGAATACTTTACTATGCGTAAAATACGTAAAAACAGCGTTTTTCAAGATGGCTGACGATTGTAGAAACCGCGCCAACAATTGCGCCAACGTAAATCGCCAAAAATCCGTGCTACCGTCTACCGAAGTAGCATCCTTTTGGTTTTCATAAAAAAGTGTTTATTGAGTTTTAGTATTTCATTTCAGAATTATATTTAAATAGTGTAAGTTTTTGTTTAAAATTACGGATACTAAAAGTATTCAATCTAAAACTGTAGTTGATGTTTGTGGTAAAGAAGTATTTAAAAATTTATTATTTAAGCTTTAATGTTATTTGTATAAACCTTTTTTGTTTCTTGGAATAGTTGAATTTTTTTATGTTGATAATTGATATTTGAAAGCCATCCCGGCATTTATAAAAAAGGAGAAAAAGAGAACTGCTAATTGTGCTTTTGAATTTGTTCCCAAGCAGGCGCGTGGAAAATAAGTAGTAATGTCAAACTGACGTAGTGTGATTTTATTGTACTGCCAAAAGTCTTTTCTTAGTGCTCGCCATCCAGGCGTGCAGTAGATAGTAACGTCATCCCGACGTATTACAACTAAATTAAATTGCCAAACTGGCAAAAATTGTTCTTGTTATCTTAATTCTTCTTGTTAATTAAAAATTCTTCTTGTTCTTGTTAACCCAGGCGTGGAGATAAATAGTAAAATCGTCAAACTGCCATGGGAAAAATTCCACTGCTTTGCCTAACTGGCAAAAGTGTTTATATAGTTATCGCCAACGAGGCTTGTGAATAGTGAGTTAAAACGTAAACCCGGCGTAGTATTTATTTTGTGGCACACTGGAAAAGTTATTTAAATAATTCTCCCCAATTGGTTGGAGGGAGTTTCGTATTTGAAAAGTTAAGTCTCGACAAAAATTATATATTTTTAATACAAGTACGATTTTTAAGATTCAATTTTAAAAGAAAGCCTATTAAAGGTAACTTGTTCAACGTGCCATTCTTAAGGCCAGTTTACACTTCTCCGAGTAAGCTCCGAGTGACTCGTAGCGAGCCGCTCGGTACGACTTCCCGGATAATGTAAACGCTTACTTCGACCAAGTAGAAACGTAAGGGAGGTGAGTCAGCTAGTCTGTTTCTTCTTTGAACCAGTTGAAAATCTATCCGGGCAGTAAATCCGAGTAGTGTTCGCAGAGACGCCGTGCCCAGTTTTTTTGTCATATCGAAAATGCCGAGATGGAGCGATAATCTGGTTATCGCATTTTTTAATGCATACGCATCTTGTGAAGTATTATGGGATACTTTTGTGGCAAACTGGAACAAAAGTATCCCACAATACTTCACAAGTATTATGGAACACTTCAGTACCCGAATATTAGAACATTGTTTACTAATACCTAAATATAACTACTGATCAGAATGAATTTAGGTTTTTGATGTTGCGAAAAAACATAGAAGAAAATTGAATTAGAGTATCAGATTTAAAATATCTATTTTAAACATATTTATTTCTGGATTTTCTTTAATCAAAAAACAATTAAGTTATACGTTATTCAACTATCCAATAAAATACAGTTTTCAGTTAAAAAAAATAAGTGAAAGAGCAAACATTTATTTATTTTGTTGATATAAATTTCGAAAAGCGAGTTTCTACTTATGTCAAATTATACCCAATAAAATATAATCTAAAACTTTGAAATTTTGTTTTATAGACTTTCCTTTTTATTTGAACCACAAATTAGATTTTATTTACAAGCGATCAGTCGGAAGTATTGAAATAAAAATCGCCGGCAGAAGGCGTATGAGGCTATTATTAACATGTTAAAATCCGAGGGTGTTGAAAGTTCAAGCAAAAGATTAATAATTTTCGCTGAACCTCATACACAGAAAATGGCCTCAAGCACTTCTGGAACAAATATGCTGATTGTGCATTTTGGTATTCGAAACAAATATTGAAGAGGACTGTAGGAGTCACCCGTCCCCAGAAACCGAAGCGATATCTGCGTTTTAATTTTGCTGGCACAGCATCTCGAAATAACGTGTTTTTTATTTATTTATTTATTTCTGAATAAGTGGAGTGACCATTTCCAATAAAGTTTCAAATTATCCTTCTTCCATTCAGTTAAAGTTTTTGTAACTTTGGATATAATCGCCTCGAAGTTCATTTAAAAGTTGATTTAATGCTCCCAATTTATCACGGAGAACTACACGGTTACGTTTTGATTTCCTTTTCTTCTTTTTCCCCCCAAAACAGAAATTAATTCGTTGGAAACTGCTTCGCAAACTTCAAGCAACAACAGGCTGCACGTCGGTATCCGTTTTGGCAAACAAACGGTGGTGGTGGGTGAAATTTTTGGCGCAAAACCAGGAATGGTTATACTGCGCCAAACACAAGGTGATGATATATAAAGTGATATAGGCAATGAAATTAAAATAACTATGAATTAAACAAGTAGATAAAGGAATGTACAAAATCCAGTGGATGAGGTCATATAAAATCAGCTAAAATCACAAGTCTTGAAACTAATATACAAGATTAAAATCAGTTCAGATGAGATGATAAACTCCAATATCCTTTAAATAGTAAAATATATTACGATTGACCTCTCTTCCAATTAAATGGTCGAGAGGTAAGTCACAGCTGTTAAAATGTTTCTGACGATTACTATTAAAAGATGGACATTCAATTAAAAGGTGACGGACTGTTAAAACTACACCACATTTTGTGCACAGAGGCTCATTATCAGCACTTAAAAGATACTTATGTGTCATTCTGGTGTGACCGATTCTAAGTCTAGTCAAAAGAACTTCCTCCTTACGTCTTCCAGTAAAATTCCAAAGTTCGATTCTAGGTTTCACGCTCTTTAATTTATTAAAAGACTGAACATCCCAAAAGTGCTGCCATTTTTCCAATATCTTTTGCTGGATAAAACTACTAATGTCTGTGATAGGGATGAGGCGACTGGATATTTCAACAGCTGATTTTGCGACGAC